>OY757929.1:590091-852827 GCA_963585895.1 Sepioteuthis lessoniana | reverse complement strand
TACAAATTTTTTTTTTTTCTTTTCGCCTAACAGGCAACTATGTCTTCCTGCAATTCTGATGTTCTGCTTACACAGAGAACTGCTCAACAACTGGCAGAAATCAGGTCAGCACGTGAACGGATTGTTCAAGCCGAACTTGAGGTGACTTACTTTTACATATTTATTAAAACATTTTTTTTCAATTTATTTTAAGGAAAAGTAAATTGAAATATCCTCTGCATCTCATTTCTTTGTATACTGACTGGGTAGTGATCATGTGACTATTCACAGATATTTTTACATGGAGATACTCTATTATGCCTTTCCTAATTTGGAATAAATCAAATTGGAGGGAACTGTACCCAGTATATAGAAACAAGACATCTTCTGGTTCCTCCCAGCACATCACATATACTAATTTTTTTTTTTCTTGTCATCTAAAAATTTCTGCCCCTTTTCAACAGAAGGTAACTCACTTGGGCTGTCTATACTTCAAGATTAAACAGATCACTAGACATTTATAATTGAATGCTTCTTACATAAAATACTGCTGAAATTACTGTGTGTGCTTCAGTTTATTTAGTTGGATTGGAAATTTTTGGATTAATGTTTGCTCCATCATTTTTCTTAATTGTTGGAAGGTGTGTGCCATCAATTTTTTTTTTTCTTCAGAGCGCACCATTTAGAATTTACTGAATAACTGATTGTATAAGACATATGCCATGTTTCCATCTAAAAATGTTTACAAATGGGCTCAACATGGCTTTACCACTTTGAGCCAATTTAGAAAAAACATTCCATAGAGTTAAAACACTGTCCAGCACAAAGACCAAAAATAGATGCTTTAAATGCCAAAAATGTGGTCACCATGGAAGTCGATGTAACAGACACACTATATGTGATAAATGTTGTGAGAGAACCAAACCCTACCACCATCAACTGCAAACTCAACAACAAATGAGCCAACTGTGGTGAAGACAACTCATCCTGGAAAAAGAAATCTTAACTGTAAAACACACAAACAATTCTGAAGCCTGAAAAATAGTTTTCTTTTTTACTCTGTAGCCTTCAACTATCAAGAACTAATCCCTAAACTACTCCAATTAGGACTTCAAGACTGGCCAAAATTCATACAAGAAATTAAAAAAAAATACTATTAAAACTCCCCTAACAGTACAAACCTTAAACCACTGATTGAACATAACATGGAAAAAACATCAAAATACATTGAAACAATTCCCTCTAAGAAGAAATAAGAACCATCTCTCGACATAAAACCCAAAAAAAACTGAGTAAAGTATTTACTTTAAGTAGTCCAAATACACAGAATAGAACCACATCCCTTACCAAAACAGAACAAAACCAAATGGAAAACGAAACCCTAACCAAACCTTGAAATAAAACCTACCTTATAGAAAATGCAAACAAAAAAAGGAGCAAATCAAGTGTGACGGGGAAATAAACTAAAATCCCTAAACGGGACTTTATTTTCGCACGTGTGAAGACGGGGCAGGTTGGCACTTGATCCCCTACAGAAATAAGTCCTGTTCAGAGTTCTTTTCTCAGGCAGATAAGAACTGGCATATTACGTGAGGGAATAATTTAGGGCCAGACTGGCCACCGCTGGCAAAGGGGTCCAAAATTTCACACTATCACACACCCACCAGGCCGCTAAACTTCTTTCCCTTAGATAATAGAAGAATACGGGCCTATAGGTCTTAGTTGTAATAATATTAATATTGCTACAGTCGGCAACTCCGGTTTCCCGTGTGATACTTTAGGAATTAATAGGACAGTTCTAAGCAAGATAATGTAAGGCGAATAGAAGCTGAAAGGAAAGCATGGAATAATAACATAGACCACATGGTAAAATGAAAATACATAAGTTCTTTACTACGGTTATATATATATATATACGTTCAAAGTGTCAAACACATATAATAGGATAGTCCATGAATATAAATGTCTTTTCCTGGCTTTTATCCTTTTTCCAAATTGAGAGAGAGAGTGGTAACAAAATTTGGGTGTAACGGAAAAATGTCCCAAAGTTACTTATCTTATTTTTTTGACGGGGTTCCACTGGAGAATTTTTCTTCTTTCACGGGCTAATAGACTTTGTACTGTTTTTAATGCTGGCTTGAAGGATTTTGGAGTTCTTCGTGTCTCAGTCTTTTTGTCTTTAGCCCGGAGTAAAATGGCTATCGTCCGTCTGCCACGAGCGTTGCCCCAAAACTCCCTTTTTTTGTATTTACTTCCGTTGAGGGGAAGGGAACCCCACTTCCGTTTGGGGTCCCCCCCCCCGCCAATCATTTGGCTTCATTTTCTCTTTCCCCTTCCGATGTCCGGCGACCCACGGTCACTTAAGTGCGAACATCTGTGTGACCCACATTCATTTCTAACGGTCACTTTTTGACTGCTAGATAATTTTAGTTCAACGGGGGGAGAGTATCATTCCCACCTCCTCGTCTCCGTGAGCCATCACGTGACACAAGCCAACAATCTATATCCAAAAACAGAACTAAAAGCAAAATAAAATCCTCACCAGAAAAATAAAATCTGAAAATTACAATAATATAACTGAAAGTACTCCTCCACCCTTAGACAGGATGGAGACCCAAGACACTATACCCACCAACACATCTCCCCCTACAAGGAATTACAATGGGACCAAAACAAACTTACAAAACATAAAATCATACAGCAGAACATCAGAGGCACAAAAGCCAACCTTGACAAATTAACACTTATTAAAAACTTACACCCTAGTGTTATATTGCCCAGTCCACTGGCACTGTAAAATACACTAACTGCTTCACTGCAGAAAGGGGTAAGACCCCCCCCCCTCCAACAGACGTCCTGAATATGATGCTAAACAATCTGATGGTGAGGTTCTAGCAAGGCTGGAGCTTTGGGGAATGCAGAGTACCCCTTCATTGCCATCACTCCCAGTAGTGGTAGCACCTGATAGGGCCCTATCTATGGGTTAAATAGAACTAACAGCATACTTATGCTAAACTGAATAGCTTCAAATAGAAATGTTTTTCACAATTAAAATGAACTTACATTTAAACTGCATGCTTATGCTTAACTGAATTATTTCAAATAGAACTGTTTTTCAACATTAAAACTGTATTTACACTTAACTGATTTGTTACATATAACTGCTTGAATAGTTTGAAATAGAAATGTTTTTGACAATTAAACTCTGTACTTATGCTAAACTGAATTGTTTTAAATAGAACAGATTATTTACATAATGGATTTGGCATTAAATAACTTACAAAGGTTGATATGCCATAAAACCCAACTACACTAAGTGTTATATGCCTCCAAGAAACTTTTTCTTAAAAGAAAATGATTAGATTAATTAAACATAAGGCAACACGCTATATATAATCAAATAAATACACAAGAAGAGCGTTGTAAACAATACACTACCGCAAAGCCAAATAAACACAAATCTACAGCCAATAGCAGTATAAGTAACTCTAAACAAAACAATCAGCATATGCTCACTATACATACCCCCCCCCAACAATAGCAACATAATTGAATTAGAACCCAAAGATTTGATAAAACAACATCCCAAACCCTTCATACTCATGGGAGACTTTAATAGCCATAATCAAATATGGGGCAGTAGAGATACAAATGAAAGAGGCAGTACAAATGAAAACAATCTATATCTTCTAAATAATACCCCCCCTCCTACCTTTATCCTGCAACACACTCAATAACAGATCTGACCTTAAAGAATCTTACAATTTATTTAGACTATAATTAGAAAGCCAACTAGGATAACTGTGGAAGTGACCAATCTCCAATTACACTAGATAGACTTAAAGACAAAATACCATGCTGGAACCTACAAAAGACCAAATGGGAACATTTTAATAGACATTGCCTTGTTAGTTTAACACCAAAAGCCAATATAAACCAAGAAGACCACAACACCTATTTCACAAAAACACTCCTAACTATTGCAAAGGAATGTATACCAAAATCATCTACTTAACTGAAATTCAATAAACCTTGGTACAATAATGAGTGCAAAAAGCAGTAAGAGCACACCATGCCACATTCAGAAAATTCAAGACACCCAATAAAAGAAAATCTTGAATTCTTTAAAAATTGTACAGCCAAAGAACAATTAAGGAATCAAAATGAGAAACTTGGAAAAACATCACATCAAAAATACACCCCAGCACAAAGACCAAAGTATGGAATATGCTTAAAAAAAATATCAGGTGAGAATAACAGCACCCCACCTGAAACACCTTATAAAAAAAGACCCCCCCCCAAAAAAAAACAACAAACAAGACATAGTAAACCTAGCAAAAACCTATCCCAAAACTTTTTCTCCAGAAACCTTGATCAAAAATTCCAAAGTAACATTGAAAGAAATAAAATAAATCGCTAAAAAAAGCCAACAAAAACTGGATAATCCCCTAACTATATAAATATTGAACAGATCAAAATTCCTATAAAAAAATTCAAATAGATAGAGTTATGCTGGATTCCAAGCCACATTGGAATCAAAGCTGACTCAGCAGCCAAGAGAGCCTGGAAGATGCCCATAGACAAAAGCTTTAAGATTTCATATACTGACTTAAAAATAGAAATAAAATTTTTTACCCAAAACAAATGGCAATTAAGATGGAACAACACCCCACACAACAAACTCCAGCCTATAAAAGCCAAAATAGGAGAATGGAAGGAAGGATACAGAAAATTTGCAGGGAAGAGATTTTCCTATCTCATCTACATATTGGACACACAGACATCACCCACTCATATCTACTCAAACAAGAACAACCCCCATGGTGTGTGGGATGTCACACTTCATATTCAGTAAAACACTTATTGATAGATTGCATCGACCTAACACCAAAAAGACAATATTTCTACATTGTAAACAATACGAAAGAACTATTTTGAACATGTCAAAGTTGACAAAATACTAGCATTTCTAAAAGCAGTTGGTCTATACAAAAGAATTTAAACCTTCAATATTCCATTTCTGTACATGATGCAAACATGAGACAATCAAATCAACAGAAATTGGCAATAAGTAACCTGAAAACAGGTTGATATGCCATAAAACAAACCAAATTGCTCAATCAATCTAAAAGCATAAAGTCCTAGTCTCATTGATTGCATTAAAGTAAGCTGTCAAAGTGGTTAAATATGCAACAGAAATTTGCCTGTTCTGATGATTGTGACAATATTTCCTTTGGCCACATGAAACTTTAACAAAAGGTAGTTCTGTAACTTATCACTTATTTCAGATTGCTATTGATCCTCCGTATACATCAACAGTCAAAGTGAGCTTTGATATAGAAGAATGTGATGACAGAATAAAACTAATCAAAATTGACTATGGACTATGCTTTATCTACAAATAAAGTCTTATATAAATTTTCTTGCTTTTTACAGACCTTTAACATTGTAATATTTCTTCATTTTAGGCTGAAAGATTAAAGCAACAAATGAAAAGTCTGGTCCTAAAACAAAACAGTGCTGAGAAAGAATTGAATGAATTACAAAATTTAAAACCGGCTTTGGCTGAGGCAAAGAATGAAGCTGTACAACTAAGGAGACGATATGAAGAAGAAAAAATGAAAACGTAATTGCATTGAAATAATTCTCTCTATTACTTTTCTCTCCTTCTTTGAAGAGAATTTGCTGTGTCACAACTATAGATTTCATTCATGTCTTCATTTTTTTCCTAACTTGTCTCATAGCATTACATTTCAAAGATTTGACCCTCAGCAAATTTCAGTATATTTTTCTTTTTATGTCCTCAGTAAATTATTACATCAAACACAAAACTACATGCGGCAAGAAATGACCAGACTTCAATCAGCTGGTTTTAATCAACCAAGACAGGAAAAAGGAGACCAATCAAAGACATCTGTAAGTTTCATTATATTGCCTTCTAATAATCAGTGCAATGAATCATTTTGATTATATATTTTTACATTTCTCTGCAATGAAACTTACACTTAAAATAAGTGTCAACATTTATTAAACTTAGCTTGGCACAAGGCCAGCAGTATGAGGCACCAAATAAGAATCAGTCATTAAAGGTTCCATTAGCTTAGAAGAAAAATCTTAATTAGACAGTAATCTCCCCCCCACCTCCTCCTAGTAGAGTTACCCCCCACTTCCTTTTGCCATTACTCCCTAGTTCTACCTATTAAGGTCCCATCAATGGCTAACTTAGAAATGTTCAATCTTTTACTAGATATTATTATTAGCAACAAAACCGCTACATATTTATTGACTACAAACTATTCGCGATATACAAGAAGGATTTGATATTAAATAACCATGAAGGTTTGATATGCTATTAAACCAAATAACTTGACCTAAATCATTTACTAAAGATTTTTTGTAGTTGTAATAGTACTTTTTGAAACTCCACAGCTGTGCAAAAATTGTATTAGATAGGAATACTTGACAAATAGAATCAATGTTAAAGAAAAATACTTAGAACAACTTTTGTGCAAACAAATGATTAATAGCATTACTTAAAACCATTTAGCAAATGAGATCTGACTAGTTTTAAAATGTTACCTACAAACCATATCTATAAACAGTATTTGGATTTAAATAACCTGCAAGAATTGATATACTATCAAATAAAACCAATCTATATAAAACAATGAAATAAAACATTTTCCGATTCAAACTTTAAAATGGACTCGATGAGATTGAAGGGAGATAATTCATAGGGGGTGTAACTGATTTTTCCCTTTTACAATTACGTGTACTTTAAAGTAAATCAACAACTTGATATTATTACATTTGATAAAGATGATGTGTAGGAACTTTAATCACTGAAACTATTAAGAGGAATATTCCTGCTTTTTCTTAAGCGTATAATTCTTGCTTGTTAAAAATAAATAAGCAACTTAAACTATTTCCAAGAAATTTAACATTGTTCACTTTTTTGCTAAGTGAAACTTTCTCATTGTAGCTGTCAAACTGGACAACAGAGAGCAGTAATCTTATGCAAGAAGTGAATGATCTCAAGTTGGCGTTGCTCTCAGCCAATGAGAGGCACGAATTACAGCAAAAAAGATATGAAGACAGAAAACATCGAATCCGAACAAAATTCCTGAGAGCCAGGTTGGTTTCTTGTTAACTCCTT
Organism: Sepioteuthis lessoniana; assembly: GCA_963585895.1. Classification (NCBI taxonomy): domain Eukaryota; kingdom Metazoa; phylum Mollusca; class Cephalopoda; order Myopsida; family Loliginidae; genus Sepioteuthis; species Sepioteuthis lessoniana. The sequence goes on along the minus strand of OY757929.1, from coordinate 845,692 downwards.
TTCATAAGCAAGAAGTCATGAAATGAACAGCAGTGAGAATATGCAGAGGGAGGAAAACCTCCACCTAAAACAAAGTGACATAGGGAGTGGTGAGGCACCACTTCTGGATAGTGTGGTGTACCCTTTCATTGCCATTACTCCTAGGTTCACTGACCTGAAGTGGTAATACCTATAAGGGTTTCATTTATTTGTCAAATACATCACAATATTATTAGATAGTCATATTTGATGTTGTATATACTATATTATATTAAATCATTTATATTAATAGTTAGTTGAAGCTATAATTGTTTACTAAGGATTATTATTAATTACTTAGATAAAAATGCTTTAAATGATGCAACTGTGCACAAATTGTTTCCATTTGATAGGTTGACATGCCATTTAAATTAAAAGGAGCAGATATTAATCTATGCAATCCAAGTTTTTTCTTCATATAAAAACAAAACAAAAAAAAACTAGATAATCTTTAAAATGAAAAACTATTCATTTCATTTTATAGACTTCAGGTCAAAATTTGAGTCTTGAAAGACTAAATTGTTATTGAAGCATCTAAAAAATTTCAAGTCCATTATGAATACTAGTGAAACTTATTTTGCCCAAAATTCTTCTCTCAGGGAACTGCATAATCAAGAACGAAGTCAACTTAAAGAACAACTATCTCATCTAAGGGAAGACCTTTTGGTAGCACGGTCCATGTTCAATAAGGAACATGAATTACGTGAAGAACTGGATAGCAGCTATAAAAGGCTTTCTGCAGATCGAAGGGAACTCGTTACCAAGTAACCACATTTTTATTTTATTTTTTGACATTTTTTGATGACTCAATCACAATTGGAAGGATTGAAACTAGGATTAAAGGGAATTAACTCTTAATTATTTCAGCTACCTTTGATAAATAATTTGTTTTCACAACCCTAACATCTCTTTCTTTTATTAGAATCCACCAACGACATCTTTGAAGGTGTTTTCTCGCTTTTCATAATGCTCTGAATGACAAATTTTCTCAAGACCCCGGAAAAATGTTTGTGGAAAACTTCTGGAACTCAAAACCAGCTGATATTTACTTGAGAATTCAACCTGATAAATATAAACTATTTACAATTCAACCCAATAATTACACAGAATAGATAATTGACTAAATCTCTATTGTTATTATAAAAGACAAATATCCATAACAAATAACATTTGTAACTATTTTTCAGATTTTAATTTTTTTTTTTTTTTAAAGAAAAACTAAGTAGAAGAGTAATTTTTTGACATTTGTCTCTTACCACATTTGAGGCTGATGTTTATAATTGCAAGAGATACTTCGCATTATATCTAGGGAAAAAAAGGGACATTGAACACAATTTACTGAGATTATATCTTGATATTCTCTTTCAGAAATTCAGAACAGTTGCAGAAGATCAGAGAATTAACAAGAAACTTGTCAATGCATGAAGTTCAATTGAAGTTCTTAGAAGATGAAAATAAACGACTTCAAGAAAAGGTCATTACAGCTAACCAGCGTCATAGTGCTTCACTACGAGCCAATCAGAAAATGGTAAGTCTGTTATTTGAAAGAGGAGCTGCTTACAAAACTTTTTCTGTACAGAAATTTTCTAATTTTGGTTATCAGAATAAATGATGAAATAACTGAACTTAAAACAAATTGATTACTTCTGACATGTAAGAAATTTCATTTGGGGTTCACAAATTTAAAAAGAAATTTTGATATGGCATAAGTTTGAAATTAGCTACCTTTCTGTTGAAAAATTTATGAATTAAACAAACCTTGGACCTGGGCTCAAAGTTCCTATAATATATTCAAATTTTGCTCCAAGGGCTGCAACCACCCTTGAAGCAGCGTCATAATTATATTAAGTAGTTTTTTCTTAGCAACTGTAATATTCCAGAGCCTGAAATAATCAGGTTTATTTGGTGAAAGGGTTAAAATGGTTTATAAAATGTTTAATTCTTTTTTTTTTTTTTTTTTTTAGAACATTCAATTATGCAATAATACCTTTACAAAAACATTTAAAATTTAATGCAAGATTTTTACTTTTTTTTTTTTTCCTCTTATATTTTCTTTATTAGGTTTTGTATTAAAAAGGTTTTCTTAAAGAAAGATAGCAAACAACTGACATCTCACTTTTTACTTTTACAGATATTTCAGCATCAGCTGTCAAAAGACACCAATTCTTTACTTCTTGGTACCATGTCAGGAAACTTAGAGTGTGTCATTAATCGACCATTGCCCTTCCCTGAGAATGCAATGTTTTCTTTGCTCAGTGGTCAGCATCAACCTGAAAAACATGTGATCAATTTGAACAAAGACAAGTCAGATCAAAATTTAGAAGATAGTTATGATTCCTAGCAACAAAATTATCTTTTGAAAATTGTTCTGGTATCAAGAGAAATTATTCCTACTAATTCAAAATATTTTGAACGACTATTTTCCTATGACAATCAGGTAAAAATGATTTGGTTCTTGCAATTTATCTTTGTAAAAACTGAGGATCATTATATTTGGATTGAACAGAAAATCTCAAATCATCTTTCTACACTGACTTTTTTCTTCCATGTTTTAGAAAAAAAAGTTAATTATGGATTTTCCCTCCCATTTTTATCAAACTGGAAGATTGTATAGAAGGTGTATACTTTAAAAATACTAAAAGTTTTGGAAATTTAAAACATTTGAATATTCCTTACCTTTTTAGATGGCTGTATAATAATACATGACAATTTATCAGCAAGATAAGATGGTTGAGTGGAACAGAATTAATTTAAAATATTTTTCATTCATATATTAAAAAATGAATTCAATTTCACAAAATGAATTTTTCACTCCCCCCCCACACACACACTCGCTCCAGAATGTTTTTCAGGCCATTTTTTTTTTTTTCAGGGAGTATACTCAACCAAACACATATTTGAAGATAGAAGTCCTACATGGTAATTAGCTTTCTCCCATTTATAATTACATTTTTATAGAGTTAGACTAGAACTGTTTGTATCTAGCCTACTAGATACCTCAATTTCAGATATAAGACCTATTTTTGGTTGGGTTTGTTTTGTTTCTCAAAAAAAAAAAAAATTTTTTTATATGTCATTAAACACTATCCCTCAAAGTTACTTCCACCACAATTCCTAAAACTGGAATAAAAATCAGTGTCAATGGTTTTTTTTTCTTGTCAACTGCAGAAGGAATTATTTGGTAGAGTCAAAGTTTATCATTAAGTTATAGTTAAATTTTTAAAAAATTGATTTCTTTTTGGATATATCTTGTACTAATGAAGCTAGTTAATAATCAATCTACAAATCTCAGACAATATTTAATTTTGGTGCTGTTTTGTGCTTAAAATTGTACATAAAGTTGAAAAGTAAGATTATATAAACATTGTGCTAGTAAGCACAGGAAGTTAGTCAACCTGATACAATTTGTTTTCTTCTGGTTTACCAACTGTGGAGACCAAATTTTTTATGCTTCTCTCACTTTTTAAATTTCACCCAAAAGAATTCCCATTCAAAGAGGAGAAAACAGACTTTCAATTATTTAAGCAGTTAAAATACATTTTTTAATACCTGTGTATGTTCATAAAACTGAGTTTCAAAAGTAGAAACCAATTAAAACCCTTTAAATTGGAAAGTCAACTTTCTTGTAAGTTTATATACATTTTATCTCAAGGGTAAAAGTGAAGGCAAATGTTGAATAATAATTTTATTTTCCTTGACAGGCAAAATCATAAACTCTTTGCTCTGTTATTTGTAATACTATCTTGATATATCCATCAGATTTCACAATTTATAGTGTCATACATAAATTCTTATAAGTCATAAGTGAATTTTCTATAATTCTATTATTAGAAAGATTTATAATATTCAGTCTTAATATGAAGAAAATAAAAATACTTAAGCCAATGCTGTCTTCATTCAAAACTCCTTTTTACTTTTCAAAAGGTCCTTTCAGGATCTTGAAGAAAGACGACAATACTTTTCAGTTAGTAGATTTGTTAGTCTTTAATAGACTGTCTCACAACAAGCAAAAAAAAAAAAAAAAGCCTATTTGGAAGCCTTTAATCAAATAAGAAAGACCATTGTGGTTAAGACAATTATAATCTCACATGATAATACAACTGCCAAGAGTCTTCTACTCTGGTTCATTTGAAAAGGCATACAAGCAACATCACCAGAAGAAATTAACTGATATGAGATAAGCTTCTCTAAGCATCGACTGTGAAATAAGAATCTACTCTTGTGGAATTTAAAGTTTCTGAACACTTAAACACTACAACTGGGGTTACAATAGTCAAAATGTTTTTAGCATAACTACAAAAAAACTAATTTGAGTAAATCTGTTTAAATAATGCTCAGACTTGACATAAGCTTATTAAATGTGTGCGAGTATGTAAAATGAAATGAAAAAATGTGAAAATTCTTGGCACTCTATTATCATAAATAGCATTCAGTTTCAAAATGTGTTGTAATCAGTGAAAATTTTATCTATTTAATTTTACTTTTTTCAGAACCGTTATTAGAATTTTTTTTTTTCCAAAAAATAATGTCAATGTATGTAGTTAAGAAAATTTTAAAAAATTTATTTTAATATTATATTAACATTTTGGTTCTAATCATTCAAACAAGGACATTTTCCAAAATAGTTTCAGTATCCCTTATGTAAATTAGTTTTTATGAATGAATTATACTTAATTTTAATAGTTTCAATGAGATTGCTAATCAAGATATTTTCAAAACTAAATTTTTTATTGCAAAGTAATCGACTCATTGACCTTGTGGGTAGAGTGTTTGCCATTGACCCAAGAGACCAGGGTTCAGTCCCAGGTCATGTCATAACAAAGACTTTAAAAATGGTACTTGATACCTCCTTGCTTAACACTTAGCATTAAGTGGAGCAATCTGGGGAGAAGGAGTAGCACCCTCTCCTCCACCTCGGTGTTGTAGCTATTGAAAAGGGAGCCTTCAGGTCACCCTCGATTACAGTCATCAACTTACTTACAAATAATGTTATAATATCAAATATGAAATTGAAAATTTCAATAAGTTTTTACTAATTTTCCAAACTATACACATGTTATTTTTGAAATTTAAAATTTTTCCAATTCTTCCAAATTTTTAATAAGTTACCCTTTTTGAAGAAAATAAAAAAAATTGAAATAATTTTTTCCCACCAATTATATGACATACATTCCAAGACAGAATACTATCAATGATTATAGTATGCTAGTAAGTTTTTCATATTTTCATTCAAAATTTATTTTTCCAATGAGATATAACATCTCTTAGATCATTCAGTTGATTGTTTAAAAAAAAATCCTAAGAACAAAAATCATTGATAAATACATCCTCTGAATATTTTTTTCCATATCTTATATTCTCACATTCACACATCTTTAGAACTCTACAGACTGCTTATATATATATATAAGATATTTTTAATAGGTGCTATTATTATATTAAAACTACTTGATAAAAGCCTGACAAGTGAAAACATAACTTCTACTCATTGTCTTGCATAATAATGGTTGTCAGACGATCTGTAATTACTACTCCTGTCCCATAATTGTTGGTACATTTAGTGCATGGAATTTATATACAATGTTTAACATCTGACAGGACAGTGATAACATTAGATTTTTAATGTACATTAATTATAATCTGCTCTCTCTCTCTCATATATATATATATATATATATATATATATATATATATATAAATCTAATACTTTTTAAATGTCAGAAATTTCAATTGTTGTACCTTTTGGTAAAAAAAAAAAATTAATGCCTATGATGAAAGACATAAATTTGTAACTTAATGGTAAAAAAAAAGCATTTCTTTTACAAATATTTTTCTACAATCTTATTCCTTTACAATATATCCAATTTGGGGAAGATCATTAATTTGTTAGAGTGAACATTATACAGATAAAATTTCACATTAAAATTTACCTAATCACTAAGGCTACAGACTTAATAATCTACATACAAAAATCAGTTAAAGAACTAAAATGATAACTGAAGCAAATTTTAAATGTCAAACAGTTTTGGAAAATTACCATAAATAAATCTTAAAATCCAAGAACATGACAAAAGAAAAATAGAAGAATCATCCACCCTACATTCCTAATGATGCACCAATGCTATATCACCAGAGGATGATCTGTTAAACTTAAAATTTTAAAGCATTTTCAAGTAATTTCTAGAAAAAAAAATGCAAAACACACAAAGCCAAAAACTAAAATATCAACATGTATTAGATAAAAATCTTGAAATCTAATAAGATAATTGTAATCGTTTGATTTTTATTTTTGAATATTTCATCCTACCTTTTTCCAGCCATCTTTGAGTTTTGCGAGTTCAAATCGTTAATTCATTCTGTAGTTTATATATCCAGATAACTCTTGGATTTTGAAAGACTGAATGCCTTGTTGATTTTATATATATATATATATATATATATATATATCTCCACAGAGACTGTTTCATTGTATCACAACTCTTCAGTGTGGCTAGACATGTAGGACACTTCTAGCTGGGGTTGAATATATATATATAGCCAAATTACTTTTCATTCCTGAAATGAAGAGTCAACAAAAACAAAACAAAACAAAAAACAATCAACTGTTTTTTTGGTCCTTTTATTATCAATCATCATTATGAGAGCATGATATCATATACCCAATATTCAGGATTTGACAATTCCCTTTAAACTCCATATTAGTTTATGTGTGTGTCTGCATGTATGTAAGTGTATCTACTTCATAAATTTCAATGTTTACAGAAACATTTTTAAAATGGTTGGCAAATGTGTGTACGTATGTATTTATGTATATATAAGGTAAGAAGCATATGAATTAATATTTGTGTACACTTGAAAAGTATATAGGTGTATATGTATATAAAAAAAAATCAGATTCAGTGTGTGTGTGTGTGTATATATATATATATATATATATATACACACACACACACACACACACACACACACACACACACGTGACCATGTGCATATATGTATATGTGCACACATTCACTCACTTAGCATAGCTGAAAATGTCAAATATTTTGCCTGTATTTAGAAATAAACAAGGTATATGTAAATGTCATTTGACTCTGATATTTGTTTTGTTTGTATGTGTGTGAGATAGAGGTTAGCTAAAAGGGTAGTATGTTGTATGAATAATAATTTTGAACCAAGCCAAATGTATTGATCACAAAACAATGAAACAGACTTGCGTATACCAATTGGTGAGGTGAACCATTTTATCTTTTTGTTTCATTTGAAAATGAAAAATATTTTCACAAAACACCTAAGATAATTTGGTAATGAACAAGAAAATAAAAAAAACAAAATAAAAAAATGCTCCTTAAAAAAAAAAAAAAAAAATTTTTTTTACACCAGCAGGAGTTTGGACTTAAGTCAGTGGTTATATATATATATATATATATATACACACATGATGAACTGTCAATTTTGACATATGAGGGACAAACAACTCATCTATTCTTATGTCTGTCTCATATGAAATTTCAAACCAGCTAAAGACTTGCATGCAAGTCCACTGAGAATGCATGCGGAATTGTTATCAGATGAAGTGGTTGGTATAACCAATCAAGCTATTGACTTCTTCCTTAATACTTTGAAATACTGGAGATATTTTTGGCAAAGTTCTTGGTTCTGAAGCATTTTGCCCTCCAAACATTGTAAATTGAAGTAACTGGCTCAAAATGGTCATCCAACATTTCACTTTCCATCATGAAGCTGGCTATATATCAGGATCTTTAGAATTCTGTAGTCTCACTTAGATGACATGTTCAGCTCATCTTAGTTGAGATTGTATGAGGTCTCTATGCCTCTAATTTTGCACTTATCAAAGAGATTTAAATTTGAGATGATATCTTGCTGTGTGTATCTACAAATCAAGCAAAGACAATTCTTATAAAAGGCATCAAGCTGGTTAATCTGTGTTTGACAGTGGATCCATGACTGATCCAGACAAAAGAGTGGCAAGTATGACCTACTTGGAAACTGCAATCTTTGTCTCAAACTTAATGTGACTGTTGTGACTTTATGGAATATAACTTGATACAAAGTCACAACCATTGAGCTTCTAGTAAGGCTAAAACTCACTAGTGATAGTTTAGTAAGAATAATTTGCTTTGATATATCTCAGAAAATGATATTCATAGATTTTTTTTATATATTTCCAGGTATGTGTGCAAGTATGTATATCCAAGTCCCATTTTGTTTATTATAGTGATCTCCCCTTATCTGTGTTTTTCTTTTATTATTACCAATTAACTCCCAGAAATAAACAATTTCAAACTTTTACTTAATAATGGCCCCAATTCAGATATAGAAAAACCAGAAGTGAAAAGGTGAAAAATATTCTATGTTCAGATTGCTAAAATCTATAGTAAAAATCGATCTCCCATTCATCTAACTTATGTTATAATTCTATTTTATTATTAATTTTCTTATCAAGTATGATTTATAATCTGCAGTTTATCAGTTATGTATCGGGGAAAAGATGGTACTGAACATTTTATATACTATCTTTGGTTTCAACTACCAATGTGAAAAGTGTTGGAACATATCAACAATTGATAAAGAAGGACTACTCTATATATATTTTGTATTTATAGATTTTTTTTAATGGTATACTTCCACAAAAGGCATCCCATAGACAGAGAAACCCATTTTTTTGGCCATTTTAGAAAGCCCTTCAGTTTCAATATGATGTTCATAAATGTCCTCAGGAAATATTAACCCTTTACGATGACAGCTGGCTCTCACAAGAAGGCTACAGCCCCCAACCCCATCAATAGGCACAACACGACCCTCAGCACGAAGGTGAGGTAAATAAAGTCGATTTGAAGGTCCATATCCTTCCAGAATGAGTTGATTTGGTGGCATGTTCCTTTGCATTTCTAACGAATGCTTCGTTTCGCGCCATGTGTTCTTGTCATAAACACGGATGTTGAAGCCATCATTAAAAAGACAACACGGAGCAACTACATCTTTTTTAGCAGAGAGAAGCTGCTGAATCAGGTCTCTAGGTAACTGTGATATGTCACTGTCAATCCATAGCACCCACGGCTGTTGCTGGAGACTACTGTGTAACAGGAGGTTGCGGGATTTTGCCAGATGTTTTCGTCGGGCCCACTGCATACCCCTGTCGTGTACCACACTCCACCGGCCAGTGATTTGTCCTGTTAGGTTAAAATGGAACAGATCAACACTCTTGAATTCCTTTTTGAGTTCCTCCACAATCACTTTAGCAACAGTCAGTGTTTCATCTGTGCTGCAGTCTTCTCCCAGAGAAATAGAGATCAGATGGTGTGGATAGGTGAGCTTCTTGATTAAATTTGCATAATGAGATAATCTATCAGCTACATTGTGAATTGGAGTCAGAATTAGGACCTCATCCTGGTAATCCATTTTGGGGATTTTCAAATAATATCTTATCACAGACTCAGGTAAGGCAATTACTGTATCATCAGTTGATACTTCTGGAACCGGAGGCAGTTGAAAAATTTCTGGTGGTGGTTTTTCAGTGAAAGTTTTCTCCCTTGCAAAAGTAGTGTTCAAGGTTAGGGATTTCATGGCCTCTTTCCTTTTGATAAGATCTCTCTTTTGATGGAAAGATGTAACCAGCAATTTTTTGTATAATTTCTTGGTTCCTGCAGGTAAGACTATTGAAACTTTTCCTTTGGTTCTTTTTGTCATGGTTACGTTCAAGGGAAATTGCTGTAGAGAAAACGAGGTGATGTTGGTCTGCAAAATACGTGGTGGTGATAGAATGGAAGAAAGCTGAGAGAAGCCTTTGTTTTTGAGATCGACTTCTCGATAGGTCCAGTGTAACACATCCAGCTTGACTTCATGTTTGTCATGTGACTTTCTGGTCTGATCAAAATGAGACACAGCCAAGAGGCTGATCTGAGATCCAAGTAAGGCATAGACCAACGAACAAAGTAAGAGAACTATTACTATGCTACCACAGAAACTCCGAAACGACAGTCTCCTCAAGATATACATTGGTCAATTGACATTGGGTGGTAGAGTCAGTTAGAAAAAGGATTCACTGGGTCAGTAGCATTTTTTAATATAGCCGTTATTCCATCACTGAACGTTAAAAACCTGAAAATAAAAGAAAATTGATAAGATAAATTGAACAAAATTCAGAATTAATCAGGAAATTATTGAGAAAAGATTCAAGAATGAAAGCTAAGAATTTGTGTTTTTGCACATGTGTGTGTATATATTTCGTCTAGTGAAAAGTCAACATTTGCACAAATAAGGCATGAACCTGCTATTGGCAAGTTAATGACCGTATAGAAATCTGATCCGATAAAATAAAAAGGGGAACTCTAAGTTATATGTGTATAGTTGCAACCCTTGAATTCTAAGGAACCAATTGAAGAGAAAGCTAGATGGAAACTTCATAAGGATGGTACATACAGTTTTAAACAAGTACTCGAAGTCGCACCCTATAAAAGAGCTACTGTACAGCTACTTACCTCCCATCTCATAAAGCATCCAAATAAGACGTGTTTGATATACTGACCCCTGCTGGGAAAGTGAGTACAAACTCATAAGTGACATTCTCCTGTGGATGCCTACACAGACACACACCAGTGTGAGCCAACCAGCAAAAAACTACATTGATCAACTCTATATTGACACTGGACTCCGTCTTGAGGACTTGCCAAGAGCTATGACTGATAGGAACCAGATAGTGAGAGAATTAAGAGAATTCATACCGTCAGCATGCCACAATAATAGGTATACATGATTCTTTCTTTTTTTAGTCCCCCAAAATTACATCTTCAATATTTGGTCTATACATTACTATGTATGATAAAATTATTTGTCATTAGACAAGTTTTCTGAAAAGAAAAGTTTGGAAAAATTGGATAACAAATAAAAATAAATAAAATGCCCAGAGTTGGATTTTAACAATAAAACATCAAAGAAAAACAAAGAGAAATTTGTAAAAACTAACTTTTACCTTAGCTATAATTCTGGCCTTTCAATTTTCTGTTCCCATTAAGTGGACTTTGGTCCGTCTTCATCTGATTCAGTAAATGTACATCTGGTAGATTAAAACTAAACAGTTTCAATTAAATCCGTTATGAGAATCACTGTCAGCTAAAGTGAAGACTTTGCATTTCTCTCAGGAATTCACTTCCACTCCTTCATGGGAATGATATCAAAGAACAAGAGACTAACCTGCTGTTTATATATATATATATACATACACACACACACACAGATACTTAGACTTTGTGTCCACTTTGCAACAGCAGTAGCAGGGGGAGCTAGTAAATTGTTTTAGATGACCAGCAACAGAAAGTGAAGTTGAAGTATGCTTCAAAGATAGGGAGAGGTGAGGGAGTGAAATGATGATGGGGAGGGAGAGAAGCAGTCCAGGGGAGGTCAGGGATTTTAGATGCATAGATTCTTGCTCAGAAAAGATCAGAGGAGGCTGGAGAAATTAGAATTCAGTGCCATCAAGTGGTGCAGTGGTCCATAATGAAGGTTGATAATTCATCAATGCTAGTGATCTGTATAATGCAGGCACCTCCTCCTCCTCCTATATTACCAGTCAGAGTTGTTGACAGTGGCCACCTATAAAAGTAATAGTCAGTTGAAGTACTTTGGATGACTGGCAGCAGTGGTGGTGGTGGTGGTGGTATTGTGAAGGGGAAGAGAATAATAGAAGAAAGTGGGAGGAGTCAAAAGTCAGTATAGAGTGAATTTGTAATAGCTATTAATAAAGAGTTCCAGATGGTAGCTTAGTCATTAGACAATTGGACTGGAAGCTTTGAGGTTCCGAGCTCAAATTTAAAATCCAGATATGCAAGGCTAATTTTAGGAATCCTTTAAGCTATGGAAATTAGTCATGAAAAACTGGATAATGAGAAAAATGATTTTCACAGTACATTAAATTGGTTTTGGTTTATTTCTTTTACAGCATATCAACTCCTTATGGGGTATTCAATGCCAAAAGTTTGATTCCTTTGTAAATATTTGATTACAATCATAACTGTTTATATTCTCAACATTCCGTTGAAATAATCTTTTTTTTTAATCATATGATGTCAAGTTTTTCTATTGAATACTTATCATTCATTACCATCATTTATTAAAACAAACTGACATTCTGTAACCAAAATATGAATAAAAATAAGTTCACCTCATATTTATGCATTTTTTTGGTCTCAGCTTCAGTGGGTTGAAATTTAGTCATAATACCTTATATCCATTTTGATTGTATAAAGCTCCAAGGAAATTAAAATACTGGAATTTGATTTAGAAGCAGTTAACTTTATTAAAAAATTTATTCATGGTGTAATGAGTAATGTTCTGCTTGAGTGTATACACACACACACATATATATATATATATATATATATATATATATATACACACACATATACACACAGCAATTTCATTTCATTACTGAAACATTAATTTCATTATTTTAGAAATTCAAATACATCTGATTATTTTTCATGAGTCCAAACTCTAAAGGCTCCAATAAAATCTCCTGTTGTTTCACTCTCTATACTTTGGTATCCTTCTTTCTGTATCGTGTTCTTTTGGGGTTTTTCCTCTTGTTTGAGTGATTTCAAAGGATATCAATCAACCAATGCTCCTTCATGTTCAACTCACTAACCTTACTCATAAAAGCATCTTCAGATCACAGACAAGCAAAACTGTTGATCCATACATAAATAATCCTGTCATTTATGATGGGAACTATGCTACATATGAATTAAAAGGACTCTAGTCGACTGATGCTCCTGTGTTCCCAACTTGCCCAACCAATGCCACCATCTCAAAAGCCATTGACAAGTGGAAGTGCTGATTCATGCATAAATAATCTTATTTTTTTTTAATGGATAGTTTCTTTAGAATTGTATATAAAAACTTTAATGTTCAACTGAAACTCAAGTCTTAGATCACTTAGAAAATGTTTTTTTTTTTAAATCACTTAACTTTCACTGGATATTTATCTACAATAATAAAGTCCTGAATAAATTATTGTTATTCTATGGTTATTTCATTTTGCACCTTCCTGTAGTCAAATTCCATTTTCAACTTACCCACTCTGATTTATGAAAGTATATGTCAAACTTTGAACAAAATCCCTTACTCAGTAAACATTTATTTTTCTGACTTATGAAACGAATAACATTATACAAGGCTAGAATGTTTCCTGTCATTTCTGATGAGATTATGTATAGTGTGGCACTTCTGCCTTGGATCAGAGTGTCATCATCAAGTCACTCTGCTAAGATAGAGTTACTGACTCTCTTGCAATCCTATTATCCATCATTTCTGACACGTCTTCTTGGCTGCATCTTGTGTCTGCATAGAGCTGCAGAGTGTAGTATCTGTGGCGATTCCACTTTTTTTTAGATATTGAAAGACTAAAAAATTAGTCTTAAGAAAATTAAAGAAAATAATCAATGTATAAGATTATATTCTAACTCTCAAATCTTCAAATTAATTTTATTTTAATCAAAAGAATCACAATATACAAAACCATTTTACTACAAAGAAATGCAATTTCTAAATCAGTAAGATTAGGTTATGAATATATTGTTGAAGTTTTGATTTTAATGGCATGTGAATTCATATAGGGTTATTTTATACTTAGAGGTTAGGTAATTGCATTCATTGTTTGCTTATATTTACATTATCTGTGCAATTGTTTCTAAAGATTTTTTGTACACAGTTATATGTCAAGTATTCCTATCTAATACAAATAATTTGCACAGTTGGATGGTTTTAAGTATTCCTATCTAATACAAATAACATAGTTCCAAGTAATTATTTCTATTGAATGATAATTATTTGTTTGCTTAGTTCTATGGTTTCAAGTAAATTATCTTTATTCAATAATATCCATTTGTTTGCATACACAAATACAGTTTCAAGTTACTAATTATGATAATCTTTTGTAAACAATTATAGCTTCAATTAATAATTCTTGAAGACAGTTTACAGTTACATGGCATCAAGTATTCCAATTCAATACAAATAATTTTTAAACAGATTTATTTGACCCATAGATGGGACCCTATCAAGTATAACCACCACAGGGGTGAATGGAGTTGGGATTAATAGCAATGAAGAGGAAATCCACATTCCCTTGATCTTCAGAACTGGAGCCTCACCATCAGATGCAGTTTAGTGTCATACCCAGGACCTTCCCTCCTTTTTGATATAGTCAGTGTATTTGAAACTTGATAAAGCAGAAAAAAAAAAGCTTTATTTGTACATGCGTATGTTACCCTCCCCCCTCCCCCCCCAAAAAACATGAATGGCTAGTAAAGCTCATTAACATTGGACTGAAATTTCCCATTACTCTGTACTGAGTCTTTGTGGGACGGATTATATGATATAACATGATTTTTTTTTTTATATGGTAGAAGTTTTTTCAAGCCTGATTCCTTGTCTGTTGTCTTAATATTTTATATTGAAGATGCAGCAGTTGAAACATTGGGATAGCAAAGATGAAGAAACTTATCAAAAATAATAATTCTAACACCTCATCTTCATTATTCAGAAAAAAATTTCCACTAATATCAATGCACAGATTTAATTAGTAAAAACAAAAAAAAAAAAATAAAACACAAACAATATCACACTTCTAAGAAAAAAAAAAAAATGGAAAGAAAAATAGTATTGAGAAAATCATTTCCATTTAAAATTCCGTTCAAAAAATTCCAGATGTTTTATAGAACCATAAATACAGAGACTGAAACAAAAGTTACAATTACAAAAATTAAGATGTTTGTCCAAAACAATAGAACATCCCTAAATGTTTTTTTTAATTAACCCATGTCTAAGAAAATATCTGAAAATTCTGGAAAACTATCTTTTCCGGGTTTTTCTGGGGATTTTTTGGACATTTTAAGTAGATTACATTTATGCATCTTCAATTATACGGTCCAGATCTGATTGTCCGCTCGTCTAGGGGTTAGGGAATCATGTACATTCATATTAACATTTTTTCATAGTTGTTTCTTAAAGAGTTTTTTTTTTTTTTTCAAATATGCCTGATTTTTAAATATGTCTATTTGACTCGTTGATGCGACCCTAAAAGGGTCATACAACTCTGGGTCGGAGTGGGCCGGGGAAGTAATGGCATAAAAGAGGTATTCTACACGTCCCAAAGCTCCAGAACAAGGGCCTCCCCATTAAATTCAATTTAGTGTCATCCCCATGACAACTTTTGGGAGGGGTCTTACTCCTTCTGCAGGGGATGCAGTCAGTGTGTTCTAAGATCCCTGCTCCACATAATAGGGCATTCATGGTATAGGTCTGGTTATAATAATTATATTTTTCAACAGATGTGCAATGGCTGACATTGTTTCCCTTTCCAAGATTTACGAATGTTATATTCAATATCATGAAGCAAGAAGTGATAGAATGCAAAATCACTTACCCTGGCCATGTTGCTAATCCTCAGAAATAGGAGACTGACCAGTTATTTAAATTTCACAATGCAGATCTCGAATGATTATCTTACAAATGACAAGGGAGTCTATAGAGGATCGTTTAGACACTTTTCTACACATCTGTGGTCTATAGTAACAATTATTAGTCTTGAGAAACTATGAATCGGTTGCTAGAAACTTAATTTTAATGCCATGTCAACATATGAAGAGTAATTTTATGTTTAGAGGTTAAGAAACTGCATTCATTGTAAGTTTATATTTACATTTTTTTGTGAAGATGTTTCTTATATGATATGAAGTATTCCTATTGAAGATGAATCATTTTCAAACACGTCAATTTGACCCCCAGAGATGCAACCCTAACAGGTACTATGATTTCAGGTCAGAGTGAAACTAAGAATAATAACAATGAAGGGGTACTATTTACCAACCCCTCCGCTCAGGCAGGATATGACACAAGGTCAATTTTTAAGCGGAGTTTAACAGGTTTGAATTCAGAGTTTTCCTTCTCCTAGACTAGTTGCCTAACCATGGCTGAAGAACCTAGTCTGTCCCACTATTTACCCATAGCTGGAGGGAGAATTATTGGATTCATACCTTTCCCAAGGGTATTAGTGCTTTGTGAAATGCAATCAGTCTCATCCAGGATTTGAACTCGTATCACCGTGTTCATTTCCTACGGCGATAACGACTACACCACAAAGAATGAAGGGGTAGTCAGCACTTCCCAAAGTTTAAGGAGTAAATTGACATCATCAGGGGAAGTTTAGTGTCATAGCCAGAACAATTTTATTTTGGAGACGAGGCAGAGGATGCAGTTAGCAGATTCTAATTTAGAAAGATTCAAATTTAGTTGAAAGAAAAATAACAAATACTGCATTTTTTAATGTTTAGGATCTACTCTTTTAGGACTCCGTACCTGAATTATACAAAGTTGTCATTTTACCAGACTCAATATTCAAAATGACTGGTATGAGAGAATGTTGAAAAGTTCTTGGACAAACCAAAAAGAGAAGATTATTGAAACATACATAATATTCTATAAGTTTAACCCACAGTTCAACACCCTAAGCCCATCATTTCTTAAGCTTCTTTAAACCTTCCAAAAAAACATATAAAAAAGGTCATTCTCCTGTTAGTTGGACCAAGAACTTTTCAGTATCCATTTCCTACATTTAATAACTTAAACTGGAATTTCAGGATCTAAATTTTTCTGGAAACAATATCTTTAGTAGCAAGTTGAGATTGTCAGTCATTTTTAAAAGGACATTTTACATTGATACCTGGGATAAAGTGCCTGTCATAGGCCACTTTTATAAAAAATCTATGAAGCTGTACAAACCATATGTCAACAGGAGAAAATTAATGCTTAAAAGTCTAATTATATTGCCATTTTTTGGATGATGAAACTACTGTAATGTCGAGAACAAGAACAGATGGAATGGTTACGTCAACTTGCCTATTTTTACTCCAAACAAATCTGTGCAAAAATAGCCGAATAGTACAAAAAACAAAACAGAAAAACATTCACCTCTCTAACCAATTAAAATAGATGTGACTATCCAATCAAATTCCTCCTTTGTGAGCCACACCCAAATCAATAATATATATATATATATATATATATATATATATATATATATATATATATTTTCAGTTTCATTCTGAAGACTTATGTATAATAATTGTCTTCAGACAAGAGACATCATATTTGAATTACTCATGATATTAGTTGATATTTTACTCATCTCCAAAGAAACAATATGAAGTGCATCTTAACTCATCATCTTTATGACAAGTTTTCTGATTGTAAGAATAAAAACAGCTTTTCAAACCAGTCTTTCGGAATTGGATGGTTGTCAGCTTTGATAAAATGGGTCACACATCTGATTATCTAACATTTTGACTTTTGCATATTTTTGTCTTCTTTACTGATAAGACATTCTCAATATATTTTGTCAATTAGTCTCTTTGTATACCCCTCTTTTTTTTAATCTCAAAAGATCTTCTCAATTCAGTTTACCATTATAGATACAAGTCGATTGATAGAGTTTCAACAAACATTTGAATTTAATCATTTTTGTTACATTACTTCCACAATCAATTCACACATACAGAAATGAATAGTTTGAAAATTATTTAAAAAGAGGGAGTTGACTTTCCTACCAGAAACTCTTGACTTTTATATGACATAAATACATGCTTAGCCTCAGAAATTTCAATGCCCTGTCAGCAGGGTTTAAAACATCTACCATAGAGTAAGACTTCCCTTAAAAAAAAAAGAAAAAGAAAAAAAAAAGTGTCTTGGCTATGATACTAAACTGCATAGGGTGGTGAGGCTCCAGTTCTAGAAGTCTAGGGAGTGTAGAGTACCTCTTTATTTTCATTAATCCCAGGTCCACTGACCCAGTGTTGTACGTATTAGGATTTCATCTGTGGGTCAAATAGATCTGTTTGAAAATTATTTCTATTAGATCGGAATACTTGATATCAAAACCTGGGCAAACAAATAGAAATAGTCACTTGAAACCATACAATTGCATTAGATAGGAATACTTGAAACCATACAAAAATGCATACAAATTATTTGTATTAAACCATATAACTGTGCAAAAACATTGTAAGAAAAATCCACACAAAAAGTTTTTTAAAAAAAATGTACACAATTCTATAACCTCTAAGTATAAAATAACTTTATAGAGATTAATATATCATTAAAATCTATCAAATAGAATTTTTATTCTTTGCTTTGCTGAAATATTATTTTGTTCATGTTCTTAGAAATTCTTTTAAAGACTCATTTTGTCATCAAAAATTTGTATTTATTCACAGAATGTCTAAAATGCAAACAGTGCCAATCAAAAATTACAGAATAGTTTAAATATCAAACATTTTGACTATTTTATGCATTCAGAATAGCATCAGTGATATTGGCTAAGAATGTTGGAATGTTGCTTGACAGAAATTTTCAAATGACACAAATAAATAAGTTATAACAACAAAAAAAAAAAATGACGTTAATCTAATTATATAAAAATTTGGAATTTGTCATTTTATTTTGGGGTGGGGGGGGGAAGGATATTAAGAAAGTAAAAGATCTTACTAAATTTGAACTTTGTTTTCAATTAACAACCGAGAAAAAATAAAAATATTTTATTTCTCTTTTGCATTTAGTATTCTGACCTTTTTGTGTTGTTCACTTGAAAATACTTCCATGTATTACATGCCGCACTGGAAAAATGGCAAATCCAGGAATTTGGTTGAATGCCTTCAATTATTATTCATTTTTTAACATTCTGAACTGATGTTTTATCTAGAACTTTAAAGAATTTCTATATATTATGTAAATTGCATTTTGGGTGGGGGAAGTATAACAATTAAGTCGGGTGGGACATTTTCTTAATGAATTGAATCTGTAAATCCAAAACTCATGAAAAATATAATCAAAAGGAGAAAATTCTTTTTGTAAATGAGTAAAGTTAACAAAAAATATCCTGCTGAACATTGCATCATTTTAGTCTTCTATTTATCACAACAGTTTCAGCTAAGAGTCAGCATTTCAGTTTAAAAACATTTACAGGTTGATAAATTGAAGGATTAACAAGGTACAAAATAGAAAGACCTGTATTGTGATGGAGCTTTAAATGATTGTGACTCAAAATTATAAAACAAAAAAGGCAAGATGATGCATGTGTCTAGAGAAAAAGAAAAACAAAAAATAATTAGTTTTATTAAACAGTATATCAGTCTCTGTGGGTCATTTCATGCCAAAAAGGGTTATATTGGTTTTGTTTTTTTTGTGTGCATTTTACTGTTTAGGGTATGGGTTTTTTTTATGTTTAATTACATTTGGTCAGATTTATAGTTTAAAAAAAGTTGATTTGTTCAGATTTTGGTGGAAAGGTTTGTTTCTTCTAGAAAACAAATGTTTTCTGGTTTGGTGTTTTTGAAAAGGTCCTACAGGTTATTGTCTGGTAAGATTTTAGGAGAGTTTATTTGAACCTGTCACAGTTTAAGAGAATATGTTTGACTGTGGGGTGGGGGTACTTTATACATTGATCATATTGAGTTCTCTTCTCCTTTTAGGTGTGAGTGGGTAACGTGAGTGTGGCTAATACAAAGTCTGGAAATTATCATTTTTCTATTTCTTCCGTAACCTGCTGGCCACTCATCAATAATATCTTGTATAAAGTGGGGCTTGTTGTGCATTTGATTCTCCAATGATTTTGGCCATTTGCATGTATAAATTTGTTAATGATTGATTTTATATCAGTATATGTGATTTTTGTTTTGGATATATCTTGATTGCTTTTTTGGCAGCTTTGTCTGCCCTTTCATTTACATGTATGCCAAAATGGCTTGAGAATAATGCTATTATTTTTGAAAAGAGGGTTCATTTTGTCGAGGAGTTTTGTGATGAGACGAATGGATGTATCTTTATTCTGTAGTGTTTGGAAGACTGATTTGGAGGATTCGTGATTAGCTATTATATTCGTGGCTAGGTCAATAGCTGTGACTTCTGCACTATAGATTAATTGTTTATTTGGAAGAAGTTTCCAAAGTTCTTGGTTTTGAAAGATAACTACATAACTAATTTAATTCTGTTCAGACCCATTTCTATAGATGTGATGATAATCTGGGAAGTTATTTTGGATATTAAGGAGTTTCTTTTGGAAAGTGATGGGATGTGTATTGATTTTGGATAATTTGGTTTGTTCTAGTTTTACTGTTAATTGATTTATGATCTATGGTGCCATTTTGAGGAAAATGTATTATTTTGGAGGTGATTTTGATTTAATTGAGGAGGGTTTAGAGTCTTAGATTAAGAGGTTTAATGGCCTTTCTTTTATTCTCAAACAGGTTTTCCATGATGCAGTTATAGGCAGGGTTTTGGTGACATGAGATAAGTTTGGTTTAGTAGTAGTATGTAAGTTTATATCTTTTCAAAGAGAGAATGGATTCATTAACTTCTGTGTATTAGCTTTCTATTGGAGAGGCAGTAAAGACTCCTCGAGCAATACAGAGTCGCTGGTAATGGATGGCTTCAAGTTCTCAGAGATAGAGCTTTCTGGCTGCTCCATATATGAAGCAGCCATAGTCAAATTTTGATTGTATTGTGAGAGCAAAAGGCAGTATGAACCACTGACTACTGTTAGTGAGAATAGCTGTCCTTGTCAAAGAGATCACATTTGATGCATTATCTATGCAGAAAAGGATGGACGGCATGGACACCTGGTTCCTGTGGTGGCTAAGCAGTGGTGAAATTCCACTCATGCGAATGACCAGTATTTTGCAACTTGGCTTGACATAAAATAACAAATTTCTTCTTCAGCTGAACATTAAAAAAAAAAAAGAGCAACTGGATTTGAAAGAAGTGAAAGCGGCAGCTGCAAGGATCTGACTGAGATGAAAATGATGAAGGAGAAACAGCATCAATGACAACAAAACTGATATTATGTTGATTTACAGAGACTTTTTAATTTGATTCAGAGTTTATTAGAGATCTGTATAGTTTGATTAGGGTTTTTCTGTCAGTACCCCATTTTGTGTGGGTTATGGCTTTCATGAGTTGGATCGTTGGGTCACATTTGAACCTCAATTATTTGATATGGCAGATAAAGGATAGTTTTGAGTCAAGAGTAATGCCTAGGAATTTCTATGATGGGTATTTCAGTTGTATTCAGTATTAGGGCAGAATGATTGTGCATTGGACAGAAGAAAATACATTTGGCTTTTTTATTTGAGATCTGTTTTCAATGGTCCATTTTGATATCTTGATAGATTATTGAATTTTTCTTTCTATGGTAGCTGGAATTTTGGAGCTGTAACAAATGAGGAAGTCATTGACATATAAGGATCCATTGATTTACTAAAGGGAGACAAGTTGTAATTTTATTAATTTCAATTATGAATAGGATCACAGACAGGATACTACCCTGAGGTAATCCTGTTTCTTGAAGTTTTGAATCAGAGAATGCATTATTTATTCATGTTTGTAAAGTTTAGTCTTCAAGGAATAGTTTTATGAAAATGGGGAGTCTGCCTCATAGGCCAAGATCTTTGAGATTTCTGAGTATGCTGTATGGCCATGATGTGTCATAAGCTTTTTTTTCTAGGCCAAAATTGATTTCAACCAGATATTTATTTTTAATGAATGCTTCTGATTTGGGTTTCTATACAGACTATTTGGTCTATGATGATGCTTTTGGCTTTGAAGCCTGTTTGTAGGTTTGAGAGGAGGTCGTTTGATGCAAGGAACTATGTCACTCTTTGATAATTATTTTGAGAGTTTTGCAAGAACAGTTGGTTAAAGTGATTGGGAGGGTTTGTGGAATCTTTGTTTTTAGAGGATAGGGGTGATTGAGACTTGCTTCTATAAGGTAAGGATGTTACCAGAGATCCAAATATTGTTGTGTATATCTAGGAGATATTTCAGGGATATTGTCAGGATTTCTTTGAGGAGAGTGGTGTGGATTTAATCTGGACCAATGGCTGTGTTACTGGATGTGGATAATGAGTTTTGAAGTTTGGTTAGAGTAAAGGGTTGGTTATAACTTTCTGTATTTTCAGAGGTGAAGTCTATTATGTTCTTTTCTTCTTTGGATTGAGTTTAATTGATTGAGTAGTTTTTTTTGTAGATGATGTTTGAGCAAAATTTTCTATCAGGTTGGCTCTACACTTTTCACTTGTGGCATTTGTGTTTCCTTGAGAGAGGTGATTCATTGGGTTGTTGATGTTTTTATATGATCTTCTCTTGATATTTTAAAGTTACAAATTATTTTTGGATTGGTATTTACTTTTGAGGGGAAGGTTTTCCAAGAGGATCCTTTGGCTTCTTTTGTACATCAAGTTTTAGCTCTTTGTTTAGATTTCCTGATAAGGTTTTTTTTTTTTTTTATTTCCTGAGAGTTACTTAATGTTCTTATGCCTCTGCACTCCTCTGTAAATCATGGTTCGTTGTATTTTGTGGATATTGTATTTTTGGGGAGAGTTTTCTGGGCTATAGTAATGAGTGTGTTGCTAAAATCTATCATGGTTTCTTCTTGATTTGTTTATGTTTCTAGGATTTGTGTGGTTAGACAGTTTTTTTGTCGGATTACCAGTTTGCTTTTTTAAAATTCCATTATGGGGATTTTATTGTTTATGATTCTGAATTTTCTATTTCATGTTTTCCATCATAATTGGGTTGTGATCACTGCTGCAGGAGTCTTTGCATACCCTCAAGTTAAGATTGATAGGTTTTTGAGGATTAGGTCTATAGGAGAGAATGTACCCAAGGATGGGTCAAGGTGAGTCTGAGATTTCTGATTGTGGAGACAAATAGTTGCTATTGATGATTTTTTTCTTTAAGGGTCTGGCCTCTTGTTTGTTGTTTACTTCCCCATATTGTGGTTATTTTTCTTTTTTCAAAGATTTTGCTGTACTTTCAGTCTGCTGTGTGGCTTTCATTACAGTTGCTGCAGTTGAAATTATTTTTGCAAGTATCTTCTGTATGGTTTGGATAGTGCGCTCCACATTTTATGTGTACTGGTTTTCTTGAGCAAATTTCTTTTAGATGTTCATATTTCTGGCTGTCGTGGCACCTTCTGGGATTAGGTTATATACTTTTCCATTTTTGTTAACATATATCCAATTTTTATCTCAAGTGGAGGTTTTGGGTTGTTAAAAGGTAAGTATTGATGTATTCGTGTTGATTGATTTAATTTTCTGATGGTTATTTCTTTTGATATCTATTACATTTAATTTCTTTTTTTTTTTTTAATTTCTGTGATTAAGTATAAGAATAAATCTTTGTTCTGTACCACACCTCTAAAGGTGTTTAGTCTCATGAGGATAAGTATTTATGCTTCTGTTGTGGAACTTTTTATTTCAGCAATATCTCAGCTTGTTTTTTTTTGTTACCATCTCTTTGAGGATGGTTTCATTTTTAAGGTTCAACTGATTTTGGGGTAAATTTTGATGAAACAATTTGGTAAGAGGAATTTTTTTTTATTCTAGTGCAATAAATTTTAGGTATGGTTCTTCTTGGTCTGAATCAGATTTTTGTGTCCTTTTGCTTGGAAGTTTTTTCAGAAGCCATAAAAATAAGTTTTGAGTTTCATTGACTATGCTCCCCACCCAGCCACCACAAAGCTCCACTTGGAGATATATCTAAAGGGGAGGGAACCATTTGTCAAGGGATACCAGTGCTACATAGTATACTCATGTTGATGATAGTGCTTCTAGGTTTTCATTCCCAAGGAAATTACTCATCCAGAGACAAGAGGTCTTTTCTCAAGAGGTCTTAACCCCTTAGCTATCACCCTCTGATTCAGAACTTTGCAAAAATCTGAAAGAGGACTAATATGACTTGCCAATTGATCCAACTGCTCGTCTAGCCCCAAAAGGGCCAAAGTTGAGTGTTGCAAGTCATGTGACCTCTTTGGTTACCAGGTCATGGACTGCTCAGCCGCCAGGATTCTGTTCACAAGCATTATGGGTTGCTACCAACAGATAGCCGCATTGGTGGGTGGGGGAACAGTTGGAGTATTTTAAAGCTAAAGCCAACAAGGGAGGAACAAATATTTGACCAACAATAATTGGTCAATAGTGGCAAGGTACCTTCTTGGTTGCAGTTTATTTCACATTTTGCTGAAAAGAAATAAAAGTTATTTACTACTGTATGCCTATCTATACCACCCCTCCTCTGCCATGAGAAGGATGTGACACAAGTTCAATTTTTAAATGTTGTACAGTGGGTTTGAATTAAGAGTTTTCCTTTTCCTAAACTGGTTGCTTTATCAAGGCTAAAGAGCCCAGACTCCCCTATTATTTAACCATAGAAAAGGTAGAGGCTCAAGTAACTCACTTTTCTGTGGAAAGCTGAATGCTTTAAACAAAAGAAAAATAAATTAAAGATACTCTTGCCAAATTATTAGGGGGTTCAGCATTAGATACAAAACAAAATAGCTTTTAGATGAGTATAGAAAAAAACCCAACAAAACAAAATAGATGAAAGCAAAGTTGATCAAAATGTCTAAGAAGAAATAAAAATGTAAAATTTCATCATTTCTAACGTTTTATTTCTTTCCCAAATGTGACTTAGAAAAATGCTGTATGAAGATCAATTATTTGAAAGTTGGTAGAGAAGGAAGCAATATATTCAAACATACAGTTTGACTATAAATGTTCAACTTCAATAAACTGCATCAGTGTTAGATGTGATTCAATGAAAGTAAAGCATTTTATCAAGTCATGGGATTTATGTATACATTTGATTACATAGTTTGGAACATGAATACATACAATACTGACAAAGAAAAAAAAGGAAACATTTTCAAACCCATGAAAAAGGTTTCAATTTTTTCTCTTGAATTATGTACCTGATGAGGGCTGAAAAATGAATCAACCAAAATGTATATAAAATCAAGGACATAAGCGGTTCAATTACCCCCCCCCAACAACAAATATTCTAGTATACTTTTTAAATTATAGAGTTCATTTTTATTTTCTTTTAAAAAGAGAATTCATTATATGAATTTGCTAATGTTTCTGACTTCTTTTTCCCCACTTCATTCAGTTTATTTTTTTCTATGTAGAAATATCAGAAAATCTCAGTTTGAAAAAATATTTAGAAATTTGGAGTTTACCGAATTCTGGTTAAAAATCTTCAAACAATATCCAGAAATAAGAGAGCAATCAAACTTTAATTCCCGATTATAGGAGTCAGGATTTTTTATTATCATGTCGGAGCAAAGTTAGCATAATCCATGTGATTATTTACATATTGATCTGAACTTTTACTGGTCTATGAGTTATTGGATTAGTTAGTTGAGTCTGCAGGAGCATTGGTCAACTGAAATTTTTTAAAATCATACGAGCAATCAGAAGAGAGAATGAGTTGGAAAGAAAAAATAGTAAAAGAGAAAAAAAAAATGAAGTGATGCAGTGAAGGAAGGCAAATATAGAAAGTCAGTAAGAATAGAAAAAAAAAGAGCAAATAGGAAAGAAATTAAATTGTGTACTTGTTACTCTCTTTTGCTCCAAGTAACATCAGGTAATGTTTTGTATTGCCTTAGCAGAATTTCTGATTACTTTAGAGTGAGATCAATTGATTTTAATGGGATACCAACCCATTAAGAGTTATTTTATGCCCAAAGGTTAGGGAATCACATCAAATATTTTTTTTTTTTTTTTTTTTTTTTTTTTTTTACATGGTCATATATAATTTTTAGAAAGATCTATTTAACTGAGGTAGGACCGCTCCTGGTCAGGATGGACCTGAGAGTAATGAGAATGAAGGAGTTCTTATACTCTTCAGATCTCCAGAAGTAGAGCCTCACCATCAGTTGCAGTTTAGTGTCACACCCAGGACACTCCCTTGGGTGGGGGAGTTATACTCCTCTGTAGGGGATACAGCAAATTATAAGATCTATCAACTGGGCTATGGAGTGAGATTAAGTTTTATGACCGACATATGTAAGATATGACATATATCTTAGTAGATTTTAAAATAAAATGCACAAATTATTTTTTGACTAAAAATCTATAAATCTTTAATGTTTGTCCTCCTCCTCTGTAGACAATAAGGAGTGATCAATTTTTGAACGGAAAGTCAAATTTCATTAATTTTGTTTTCTCTAAATAAACTTCAATTGCCAAATAACATTAGTAATAAAAAGAGAAAACAAGATAAAACATGAAAATGCCAGTGTGAAGGAAAAAGCTATTTAGGTAAAAATCTTCATTAGTCCTTGATTATTTGTTATGTCCCATGAGGAATAATTAAATCTTCCAATCTTTGGTGTAGAAGAAAATAATCTTTGTATCAAAAGAATTGTTAGGAGTGTTATTTATGGGTGATATTGCAATTTTGTTATTTCAATCTGCAACAGCCTTTTATTTGTTCTTCATGTCTTTTCTCCAAGGCATTGTTCAACTTGCATGACAAGCTTTAATGCCAAAGTTAAGCAAGAATAAGCTAGCTCAGTTTACAGATGGGTGACCACTTAGAAACAAAGTACTGTGAGTATGTCAGACAAAGGAGTACTTAGAAAATAACAACTCCTATGATAAATTGTCACAATGTGGAAACATTAAATCCTTTTGACATCACACATAAATGGGTTGCTGTAATGTCTGGTACTTGCATTTTGATTAATAAACACACACATATCCCAAAAGCCTTTTATTGTGCAAGGCCAGATTTAGATGCCATCCAGTGAAAATCAAACTCACAAACAATGCTCTGCTGGTCGGACAGGATGATAATAATTAAACCTTAGAAAGTGCCTGAAAAATCTTTTCTTTCTACAAATTTTGCTTAAAATTAAAAAATGCTTGGCTTTTCTATTGGAGATTAGTTTTACAATTATCAAATTTTACTAATTATATAAAACAAATTTAACAAGTAAATTTTAAAATTATCACTTTGTTGATACTTGACTTAACTAAGATCAACTTGAAATTGTTTTTGTGACATTTTTAATTTATGATAATTCTCAATAATAAACAGATTTTTTTTATTAACAGCATAAAAATGGAATTATTCATGTATGCATTAGTTCATCTCTTTTGAGTGAATCAGTTATCATTTTGTATATCTTTTTTTTCAGCATGACAAAATTTAGGCAAACAAAGGAATATATCAAAAGTTAGGCAAATTGTTCATTATTATTAAAGATATTTTGGTCAGAAAACATTTTACTTGGGCCAGTCAAAAGTTTTGCACTATTTTGGTATGTGCAAATTTGTAGTATGAATATCACTTGCTGAAAGCAGTTCAAGTCGTAGAGGCACAGGCTGTAGTTTGTAGTATTGTGGTAGTTGGTGTGCTGATATGTTGAGCTCCACTTCACAAGAGAGAACATCCAATGTAGTCTAATCCAGGAACTTATGCTTTATGAGTTTGAAGTAGCCCATAATGCTGCAGAAGCATTTAAAAGGTGAAGATGCAGTTAATCACAGTACAGTAATTAGGTCAAAGAAATTTTGCTTGGGTTGCAGGAAAACCAATGATCAGGTCTAAAACTAGATTCCAAAAACCATACTCCAAGACATATTCAACAGAGAGTATCTGGCAAACTTGGCATCTTACGATCTAATGTGGTTCATCACCTTTACAAAAGCATTCAGAGCTGCTGAATTTGAGCTCATGTTACTAAAATATTGTAAAACTTTTGACTCACCCTAGTTTTAAAAAAAAAAAAAAAAAAAAGGCTAAGTGAAAATTTACAACTTTGTGTAAAGTTTCAAAAACAATTTGTTTATCTTAGAAATCTTTGGAAGACAAATAGAGTATAATTGAAAAAGTATCTTTAGAAAATAAAAATTAAAATGTAAAGTTTTTGATGCAAGTAAATATTTTCACTTCCAAGTAAAATGGTTCAAGAAGAACAGTTAATAAAATTCCAGCTGTTATAAACTAATTATAAACTAATTCCTTCTTTCATTTTACTTAATTACAATAATCTTGATTACAATATTTTTGACTCACTCTAGTAAAAATAAAACTTATTTTTTTCTCGTCAGGTACAATTGAAAAAAATGTTACCTGGGTTGCTATCAATTTTTTTTTGTCAAAGTGCAACAGGTGTTCTATTATTTCAAAGATTTTCTAAGGGACAGAAGCCAAGACAAAAACCGATTTATTTTGTTTCTTCAGCACGTCTGTCAGGTTATTGTTTGGCTTATGTCATATTCTATAAAAGATTTCTTTAAAAAAGTAAGACACACACTTCAACATTTGGTTGAAATTTCTTCATAACCTTAACAAATTGTCCCAGTTTTCTAAAGCTATTCAGGGTGATTGAAATGATTAAAAAAAAAAAAAAAAAAAAAAAAAATATGAATATTGAATTTGAACAAGATATATCAATATGAAAAGTGAAGGAGTACTTAGATAGGTAACTTAGAAGAAATAAGGAGTTAAAGGCTTGTGGGCCAAACTAAGCAAAGATTTGTAAATTCTAAAAGTTAAAGAAACATCTATTCATAAAAAAATCGCAACTGATTATTGCCAATTCACAGAATTATTCAGCTGAATGATTTAAGTCTGTTTTGTTATAACTTTTTTCCAGCTATTGGTAAATAGTAGGACAGACTAGGTTCTTCAGCCTTGGTGAGACAACTAGTCTAGGAGAAGTAAAACTCTGAATTCAAACCTGTTAAACTCCGCTTAAAAATTGACCTTGTGTCATATCCTGCCCGAGCAGAGGGGTTGGTAAATAGGGTTATAACTTTTTTCCAAGTCTGTTTCATGAACATAAGTGTTGACTGATGAGCAAAAACTTACATTTATCACCTCTGTGCAGACTTGGGGTGCAGTCTAGAAGACTTACCAAGAGCAATGGCTGATAGCAGAAGAGAGTAAAAAGGAATCTATGCAATCAGTATGCGTTGATGATTATGAAGTGGTTGATAACGATCAGAAAGATTTTACTCAAGAATAATCAATGTTACATAGAGGCAACCAATTTACTGAAAACCTCCAAATCAAAAATGGGGAAAGTTATTTGCTCCAATTTGGTTTTGATAGTCTCATGTATAACTTCTACAAAAGTGTTACTAAAAAAAGTTGACAAGCAACAAAAAAAACAAACATTTACAACAACATAAAATTCAAAATAGTGAAATCAACCACCACTGACTGACTGGAATTGACGATGAACTTGTTTGGGAGAACCAAAAGATTTGATTCAAACAAATACTGCTACTTATTAAACATTTGAAGACAACAGCCAAAGAAAAAATGTTAGTTTAAGTGGGGCGGAAGTGAAATGTTCTATTAGAATTATTTGTTTTAATAATCAAAGTCTTTCAAAAAAAGACCAGTCGATCATTACAAAGAAAGAGTCACAAAATGACAAATAATGGATGAAAATGTAACAAATGAATATTACAAAGGAACAAAAAAACAGAAATCCTAGCTAAGAGAGGGTAAGACGACACATTAATCTTGGACTCAAAAGGTTCAAGGTTGTTGTTGGGAGGGTGTTTCATCCACAGTCATGGAATACATTTATTAGAATGGCATATGCATTTGCTCTCAGGGAAGATTCAGAAAGAATGGATGCTCCTTGTAAAATAGATCCTCATAGAAAAATCTTTCAGATTGGTGGAACCAATGAATGTAGCTTGTCTGAACATCAGTAGCAACAATAGGAATAGATGAGGAACTTTTCATGCCATAACCACTCACAAAAATATTGAGACCAGATTGCTAAGCTTAAATGTGTCAAATAAAAGAGATGACAGTGCCAATAAACTAGGATTCCTGAGATTAATTCAAATATGAAATTCAAAAATTTCCTTCTTTTGACAGTATGAGTGAATCAGATGGCCATTGACCCTACAACAAATTGTAGGTTCTTTAAATGACTTGGTAAAAATTGTTATGCTTTGGCAGCCAAGACATTTCAGTTTTTTTTTTTTTTTTTAGAGTTTTATCAAAAACATTCAATTGTCTAGTTATTATTTGCTGAGAAAGATAAAAATTATGGGAAGATGGGATTGTGAACATGCCCAAAGTCTTGTCAGAAGATAAAATAAAAATGGTAGATGTTTTTTTGAATTAGTTAATGCTGATGAAAAAAAAAAATTTTATTATTAAACTGTATAACTTTTTGCTGTTATTCATGAACTAACATCAATATATTTAGTTTTTGATGTAAGAGACATTGAACTGTTTAAGCTATTGACATTCAAGTGACATGAACGATGAATGGTGTTAAAAATGAATTCAAACTATTAAAAAATATATTTTTTAAAATGAAGTTTAACATTTGAATTCACTAACCCAAATTTCCAATATTTTAAAAGAAATTATTTTTGATAAGCTTATAAGCTTTTTGATAAAATATTTAGTTTTCATATCAATGATACACAAATGGTAAATAGTAAGAAAGAATATAAGTTCAAATCTCTAAGTAAATTTCACCTGAATGAAAATAAAAACTAAAAACAAACTTAAATTTGTACTTTTTAAAAAGTTGAAGTAATTTCAGATTTATTCCAAGCCAAATTGGTTTTGTTGAAAGTTAATTTAACTTTATTAACAGCTGAAATTTACTTTTTTAATTTCATTTTATTAACACAAATATTTCATCTTGCAAAGACATTTGAACATTTTTTTGGGTTTCATTTCTTTATCCTTTTTAATTGATATTTAATTGGTTCGTTTTGATAAAAAGTTATTTAAGATGAGCATTGGTTAACTTTGAAGCAAAGAATTTTAGTTAGGAAATATCTGCCATCATCAAGGGGAAAACATCTTATTAAAATGTAAGCATTTAATTTAACTTTATTTCTAATTTATTTGATGTACATACATTTTATTTAGTTGAACTTGATAAAAAATATTATAATGAAGTATCTTTTCACCCATCTTGTATGTGCATTTGAAATATATCTCACATATGAAGATCATGCTAATAAACATGTATATAGAAATGATATTACAATGCTTTAAAATTTTAAGTTTTAAATTTGCTGTTTCACACAAGCACTTGAAATACTTCCAATTGAAAAAGGATGTCTATGAATAATTTTTCTATTGGGAATATGCTCACATATTTGCACACACACACACACACACACACACACACACACACAAACTATCAGATTTATTAAGTGACTTAAGTTGCAAGTCACTTTGTTTATGACTATCCTATAATCTATAATCAAATTTGTCATTATGTTTGTGTATATAAGTAACCACAATCCAGCAAAAATGGCACATCATAGTGACATTTTTATTAGAGCAAAACATTTAAAATGTTCTCATTTAGAGAATAAAGCAATTTTCAGTTCAATGGAAATGAATAAGTTTTAGATGTACTAATGTCATTTGTTCATCCTCTAAAAGTATAAAACAAATTAGAATTCTCTACTCCTTCTCAAATAGAAACATCTGTATAATCATGGATCACTGTTACAATGGGAACCCAGCCAGTATATGAATAGTTGTTAAAAGGTATTGTATTAAATTTATACGAAAATGTAACCATTATCATGGTTAGAATTATTTCTAGTCAACTCATTTTTGGAGTAAACATACACACACATCATCTGTAATGCGACCTGCTTTCTACAGAGTTATAATTAATTATATCATGCATAGCAGCCAAGATATACTATGCTCAAGTATGCAACCTCATAGAACCCAAAATTGAGAACATACTTAGGAAGAACCAAAATGGCTTTCAGAGAAATAGATCTATGATGTCACAAATTTTGACTATCATTCGAATTTTTAAAGGTGTATGTGCAAGAAGCCTAGAGGCAACAATATTATTTGTTGACTTTGCCAAGGCCTTTGACTATGCACAGAGGAAAGATGGAGCAAATACTACTTGCCTACAGCCTACCTTAATAAACTGTCACAGCCATAATGATGCTATATAGAAACACAAAAGTAAAAGTCCGCTCTCTGGATGGAGACACAGACTACTTCAATATTGTAGCAGGTGTGCTGCAAGAAGACATTATCCTCTGTCTAGACTATGGGGTTAAAGAGCTACGTCCTTAGAACGTCTATTGATAAAATGAAAGACAACGGTTTCAAGCAAACAAAGGAAAGAAACAATGTACCCCGCACAAACAATTACCAACACAGACTATGCTGATGACATAGCGCTTCTGGCAAATACACCTGCCCAAGTCAAAACCCTGAGCAGCTGGTGACATAGGCCTCCATGTCAATACACACAAGACAGAATACCTGTGCTTTAATCAAAGAGGTGACATCTCTACACTAAATAGTAGCTCTCTGAAACTAGTAGACAAGTTCACTTACTGAGGAAGCAGTGTCTCATTAACCCAGACAGACATCAACACGCAACTAGCAAAGGCATGGACAGCTATCGATAGGCTATCAGTTATATGGAATTTAGACCTGACCGATAATATGAAACAGTTTTTTTCCAAGCAGTGGTTGTGTCAATACTGCCGTATGTATGCAGTAAATGGATGCTAACTAAATGGTGGGAGAAAAAGCTTGATGGCAAGTACACAAGAATGCTGTGAGCAATACTGAACAAGTCCTGGAGGCAGCACCCCACGAAGCAGCAGCTGTACGACCAATTACTACCCAGCACGAAAACTATCCAAGTTAGACGAACCAGACATGCAAGACACCGCTGGAGAAGTAAGGACGAACTCATAAGTGATGTACTCTTGTGGACTTCTTCACATGGAGAAGCAAAGGCAAGGGTGACCAGCAAGAACCTATACACAACAGCTCTGTGCCAATACGGGATGTAGCCTTGAAGGCCTACAGGAAGCGATGGATGTTAGAGAAGGCCGGTGAGAGAGATATCCGTGCTGATGGTGCAACATGATGATGAATAATTAATTCCATTGTTATGCAAACACAAAGCATCACTCAATATTACTTGAAATTGAAGAGAAAATAACTTGGTTGACTCCACTATTTTTGTTCCTTCTTCTTTTCAGTCTTATCAGTATTTCTTCACTGGTTGTCTCCCTTTTTTCTAATTTACTCTTCACTTTTTTCTTTTTCCTGTTTACTCAAGTTATTTGATAGGATTTCATTTGACTGATGCTATTATATTCTCTTCCTAACATGAATAATGCCATCATTTAACTCAGAGTCAAGCAGAAATCCTAATCCATATGTAAATAATCCCCTATTATCATAGAAACTCTTCTAGTGTCTACATATTTATACAACTCCCTCGTTGCAAGCAAAATGTGACACAAAGTCAATTTTTTAGTGGATTGAGTTTAACAGCATGTCAACTCATTTTGAGTTCTTTCCCGTGTTGAAGTTTGCAAACTGCAGTCATTGTACATTCAGATTTACATTTTATTTTGTATCATTAGGATTTTTTGCACTCATCTCAAATGAATATGAATAAATTTTTTTTTTTGGTTTATGGCATATCAACTATTGTAGGTTATTTAATGCCAAATCCGTTTATACATATATATCAAATATATGCTTTCTAAACATTTTGTATATAACATTCTTAAACAAGCCTGAGCTAATTTTTTTTTTTGCATACAGTTAAATGGTTTCAAGTATTGCTATTTAACACTAACAATTTAATTAAACATCAGTCATTCATTTAACCACAGTTAAATGACCAAACAGTTCTATTTCAAATAATTCAATTTAGCCCAAGTCAAGAAAATGAAATGGTTCCAAGTATTGCTATATATCACTAACAATTTAACTCATTTGATTACACACAGTCAAATGATTAAACAGTTCTATTTCAAGCAATTCAGTTTAGCATAAGTCATTTGTTTGCACTCTGCTTGAATGTCAAACAGTTCTATTTGACCCATAGAAAGTTTCCACACCAGTTGATTGATTTTAACAACATCTCAACTCTTCTGGGGTTATTTTATACCTTGCGGTCAGAGAATTGCATTCATTGTACATTCATATTTACCTTTTTAGTGTTAAGATGAATTTTTACAAAATCTTTTTACAGATCTATTTGACTGATAGATGAGATCCTAATATGTATGAGGATTCCGAGTCATAGTGAACCTGGGAGTAATCGCAATGAAGGAGTATTCCACAGAGCTCCAGAATTGCAGTTTCATTACTCGATGCAGTTTTGTGTTATATCTGCGACATTTTAATCTAACAGGACTAAACAGAAGGAGAGGGCAAATAAGCTCTTCATAATTTTCCATAGTTTTCATCATCATCATCATATCGTGCTGGCAGCACGGATATCCCTGACCCTCTCTCGCCACTCCTCCCTATCGTTCATCGCCCTAGGTAGGTCTTCAGGACAACAACCTGTATCCTCACATAGCTGCTGAATGTACGTTCGTGCTGGTCGTCCTGCTTTTGCGCGGCCATGTGTGGGGATCCATAAGAGTACATCTCTTATGAGTTCATCTCTGCTTCTCCAGCAATGTCCTGCATGTCTGGTTCGTCTAACTTGAACAGTTTTCGTGATAGGGGGCAGGTGGCCGTACAGTTGGTGTCTTGTGGGGTGTTGCTGCCAGGACTTGTTCAGGATTGCACGCAGCATTCTTGTGTAATTGCCATCTAGTTTCTTTTCCAGCCGTTTTGTTAGCGTCCATGTAGTGCATCCATATAGCAGTATCGATGTGACCGCTGCCTGGAAGAAACTGCGTTTCATTTTATCGGTTAGGTCTGATTTCCATATAGTCGATAGCCTATTGATAGCTGTCCATGCTTTCGTTAACCTCGTTTCGATGTCCTTTTCGGTTGATTCGACGCTGCTTCCTAGGTACGTGAATTTGTCTACTAGTTTAAGAGGGGTTCCTTCTAGAGTGGAGATGTCCCCCGTTTGGTTATAGCACATATATTCCGTTTTGTGTGCATTAACATGGAGGCCTATGCTTGCTGCTGCTCGTTCCAAATTATGCAGAAGTGTTTCGGCTTGGTCAGGTGTATTTGCCAGTATCGCTATGTCATCGGCGTAGTCGGCGTCGGTAATTGTTGTTGCGGGGTATCTTCTGCTTCTTTTCTTCGTCAGTTCAAAGCCATTCTCTTTGATTTTGTCAATCGATGTTCTAAGTACGTAGTCTAGACAAATGATAAAGAGGTACGGAGCTAGCGTGTCCCCTTGTAGTACTCCTGCTACAATGTCGAAGTATTCTGTGTCTCCATCCGGTGATCGTACTTTTACTTTAGTGTTTCTATAGAGAATCGTTATTGCCGCTACGGTTTCTTTAGGTATGCCGTACGCTAGTAGGATTTGTTCCATTTTTCCTCTGTGAATGGAGTCGAAAGCCTTGGTAAAGTCGACAAATATTAATGTTGCTTGTAGGTTCTTTGCCCGTACACCTTCAAGGATTCTGCGGATGGTTAATATTTGTGAGGTCGTGGATCTATTTCTTCGGAAGCCATTTTGGTTTTTTCTAAGTATGTTGTCGATTTTGGGTTCTATTCGGTTTCGTAGTAGGGCATTGTAGATTTTGGCAGCTATGGATGTAAGTGTTATGCCTCGGTAGTTTTTGGCTAATCCTAGGTCCCCCTTTTTAGGGAAGGGGAGTATGCATCCCTTCATCCATCTATCTATCGGATTTTGATTGTATACTGCGTTGCAGTGTCGGAGCAGTATGTCGTCGAATTGTCTGGTCTTCCATACTTCCGGGGGAATTTCGTCCAGCCCTGCAGCTTTCCTATTTTTAATTTTTCTGAGAACCGAGTCGAGTTCTTCTTGTGTGAACCGTCCAAGTTTAATGACTAATTGTTTGCTAATTATTCTGGTGATTGGTTCAGGCATTATTTTTGGTGGGTTTCCAAGTAAGTTTTCGAAGTGCTGTTTCCACAGTTTTATTCTTTCTTGTTGGTTTGCTGCTTTAAGTTTTGCTTTGGCTGTGTTCTTTCTTCTGCTCACTTCGTTTATTGTTTGCCAGGCAATTCTAGATTGTCTATCTTCCACTGAGTCTCTAATCTTATCTATCTGATTTTGAATGTATTCTGTCTGTTCCTTTATATATATGCCTGCTAATTGATATTGTGCCGTTTTTAGTTTTAAGGCATTTGTGTTTGTTGGGTTTTTTCGATAGTTTTTGGAGGCTGTTTTCACTAGTGCATGTTTTTCTCTCACCGCTAAAGTTTCCCATGGGACTCTATATTTAGTTTTAAGTTTTGTTGGAATGTATTTTGCTGCTGCCTCGAGGTGTGCATTGACGAAATTTTCGTATTCATCGTTTGGTGTACTTTTTTCCGTCTTTTCTTGTAGTGTTTCGAATCTGTTTCTTAATTCTAATACGTATTTATCTCTGACATCTTTGTTGTTTAATAGGGCCCAGTCATAGTGTTTGGTGGTCGCTGTTCGTTTGGCGTTTTTTCGTAGGCTTAACCGTATTTTCGCCGTGACTATTCGGTGATCGGTGGACACACCCTCAAAAGAGGAGTATGCCTCGCAGTTCAATGCACTATTCTTCCATTTCTTGTTTATAAGGACGTAGTCTATCTATGCTTTAGTATTGTTTGCGTACGTGTATGTCCATAGTTTGCCCTCTCTTTTTTGGTAGTTTGTATTGAGGCATGCTAATCTATTTTCTATCATGAAATCTGTTAGATGTTGCCCATTTCTATTTGACGTGTTGTGGAGGCTGTATTTGTTTCGGTTTTTCCCGATTTGTGCATTCATGTCTCCGCCAATGACTAACATGTTGTGTTTCGGGATGCTACGCACTAATGAGGATAACTCATCGTAGAAGGTGACTATTTCATTTTCTTCACTAACATTGGTGGGGCTGTAGCATGAGACGATTGTTGCTCTGGGGTTTCCGTTAAATGTAGCTGCCATCATTCTAGGTTGTATTTTCTCAACGCTATTAAGTGTTTTTAGTGCTCTAGGTCCTATAAGCAATCCTACCCCTCCTACTGCGGCGTTGACAGAGTTTTTCCATGCGGATACAGTGGTGAGCGACCAGCCATTGCCAGTTTCGTGATATTTGATATCTTCTGTGTGCGTGTATCTGTGTTCTTGTATGCATATTATGTCTATCTTATGTTCTTCGGCCGATGCGATTAGCTCTGGGAGTTGTCCTATTCTATTTAAGGTTCTTACGTTAAACGTGGCTATTTGTAGTGTTTGCTTGCATTTTAGTAGTTTTGATTGTTTGAGCTCTGTAGCTGATTTTTCGAACACCGAGGCCAGGGCTCCAACCTCAGCAGGACGCGCGCCTTTTTTACCCACGCGAAGAGCGATGCGGTTTGTGTAAGTGGTTTGAGTGTGGGTCGTGGTTATCTTTCGATGGCTGTTTTATTCTCTTCTATAGAAGCCACTCTTATAGAGGAGCAGCAGTAGTTCCCCGATCGAACTGGCGATCCTGAGCGTAAAGTCGTCAAACTCACGTCCAGGACCTGTTTAGGTATTGAGTTTGGTCGTCCATGGGTTTATTCAAATACCTTTACGTACATCATGCTGCTTCCCATGTGTACATAAAAAAAAAAAAAAAAAAAAAAAAAAAGGTGGGGGGTAAATTTGTTTTAAGTTTTAACTTAGTTAAAGTCCAACATTAAGGTACTTTCGTATGACTTTCACTAGTACTGACTTATACTTTTTTTTTTTTTTTTGCTGTATTGGGACTTTTCCTGGGTTTTTCATTTTTTTTTAATTTTTTTTCTACAGTTGGGGACCTAGCAGGCTTCAGGAATTATAGAGCTGCTTTTTTTTTTTTTTTTTTTTTTCCTCCTTCTCTTGGGGGGGGGGGGCCTGTGGTAGCATTAGGCGTTCTAGGCTTTTTCTTTTAAACTACTGTTAGGGCTTTCTTTACGAATTTTTAAATTATTCGATAGAGGATATTCAAAAACATTCTGCCTTGTTCGCTGACATGTGGATAGGCTAATATCAAATTGGCTTTATAGTAGAGTAAGCGTGCCTTTACATTTAAAACGCATAGTTTAAGCATTATTTCACAAACAAAATACAGCATAACATTTTGTAAAATTCAGCATTTTAAATTGATAGGACTTAAGACATACTGACCAATATTGACATATTTCTTCCACTTGGCTCCTGAGTTCAAATGCTTCTTCTTCGTTTAGACTTTTATCTACTACTGAAATTTTAGGTAGCTTTGGGGACGGTCTACTGGGGTGGAGGGGAGAATTCGTTTTTTTTTTTCTTTTCCTTTTTCCCATTCTCTTGGGGGGTGCCTGTGGTAGCATTAGGCGTTAAGGCAGAATGTTTTTGAATATCTTCCATAGTTTTACAATTTCTAAATTTGGCTTTAGATGCTTACATTGAAAATAAATTAAAAAAAAAAAAAAAAAAAATAAATAAATAAATAAAATAAAATAAAATCATCACTAGTGGGAGATTCTGAGAATATGTTGACAGGGATGGGGAACATGGAAATTGTTTCAAATTATACCAAAGGCGTTAACTTAAAAACAAAAAAAAATTAAAAATAAATCATTGGCTAAAGCTAAGGCAGGACGAAATTAAAAATAAATCATGGCTAAGCAAAGGCAGGACGAACAGCTCAAACCTACATGCAGCAGCTCTGTGTAGATACGGGATGTAGTCCTGAAGACCTGCCGGAAGCAATGGATGATAGGGAGAGGTGGCAAGAGAGGGTCAGGGATATCTGTGCTGATGGCGTGACATCATGATGATGACATGTAAATATTTGATTTCCTGTATAATTTTAATTCTAATTTATCAGTTTTAATTAAGAAAGGTAAAGAATTTTCTTTTTTATTTGTTACACCTGATTGGTTCAAAATTTAGATTTCACAAATGAAACTAATAATCATTTAATTTTTCCTGGATATCTTATTAATCAGAACTTAAATTATTTGTCGCTGCCTTCCACCAGACAGGACTTGACACAAGGTCAATGACCCGAAGGCTAATCATAGTGGGGATTTAGGGGAGTGGAAGGTCGGGCACAAGCCGAGGCTCGAACCCTGGTGGTCTATGCTGCTCATTGACCCACTAAGTGCAATGTGGGTCTAATAAGCCAAGCAGTTTCACGAACCCAGATGCCAGGTTATAGCTTGAACTAGACAGCAAGGTCTAGTGCTAAACATAGGGGGACAAAGGTGTCAATGTTGCAGTTCACCCACCCGAAGGTGGCCCAGCCGAAGCTGGGGGCCTTTTGGCCTTGAATCTGCCATTGATTTTGATACGCCATCCGGCACGAATGCCAGACAGCCCAGCAAAGGCCAGGGAAGTATCAGAACTTAATAAATTTGTATTAAATGTATATCACAAATCAGTCAACAGAAATGATTAGTTATTTCTTTTCATATCATATGTAGTAATATGCATCACATACTCATGAAAAGTGCATTAATATCTGATGTGCATATTCGTAG
The DNA here is from genome assembly GCA_963585895.1 of Sepioteuthis lessoniana. Classification (NCBI taxonomy): domain Eukaryota; kingdom Metazoa; phylum Mollusca; class Cephalopoda; order Myopsida; family Loliginidae; genus Sepioteuthis; species Sepioteuthis lessoniana. The sequence continues at coordinate 806,440 of OY757929.1, read as the reverse complement.
GCTGCATTGTCATCTTTAGACTGCAGTCTTTATTATATAATGTACAATCTGATTAATATTGTTATGAAGGAAACAACGGATTATCATAGGAGATATAGTGAGATGATCAGAGGAAATTTATGGTGGAGGATTAGCACATAGTTATAGATGCAAATGAACAGTCATATGATCATTTAGGGTAGAGACAACAACCAGAGAAAAATGATTGATTTTAAGTTCATATACGTACTATACATTACATACACTGATATATTATCATCAAGGCTTACTGACATCAGTTTCCTTTGATTCTTGGTTGCCATCCATCCCTATTGACCATTGCACTTGGTAAGTCCTCTAGACAACAACCAGTGTCTGCACAGAGTTAATGAATATAAGATTTTGCTGCTTGACCAACACTAGTGTGTCCAGAGGTAGGAGACCATAGCTTAAGAAAAATTAAAAATAGAAAAGCAGCAGGGCTTGATGAAATACCCCCAGAAATATGGAAGATCAGGGAATTTGATGACATACTGCTCTGACACTGTAATACCGTATATAATCAAAACACAATAGACAGATGGATAAAGGGATGCATCCTCCCCTTCCCTAAGAAGGGCAACCTTGGATAAGCCAAGAACTACTGAGGTATAACTCTTACATTCATAGCAGCCAAGATATACAATGCTCTACAATGCAACCGCAGAGAACCCAAAATTAACATACTTAGGAAGAACCAAAATGGCTTTCAGAGAAATAGATCCACATCATCACAAATTATGACTATCAGTCGAATTCATGAAGGTGTACATGCAAAAAAACCTTGCAGTACCAATATTATTTGTCAACTTCACCAAGGCCTTTGACTCCATACACAGAGGAAAAATGGAGCAAATACTACTCGCCTATGGCCTACCCAATTAAACTGTTGCAGCCATAATGATGCTATATAGAAACACAAAAGTAAAAGTCCACTCTCTGCATGGAGACACAGACTACTTCAGTATTGTAGCAGGTGTGCTGCAAGAAGACATATTAGTCTCATAGCACTTTATCATCTGTCTAGACTACGTCCTTAGAACGTCTATTGATAAAATGAAAGACAACAGTTTCAAGCTAACAAAGGAAAGAAGCAGAATGTACCCCGCACGAACAATTACCAACGCGGACTATGCTGATGACATGGGCAGGCGTATTTGCCAGAAGCGCTAAGCCAAAATCCTGCTACATAGTCTGGAACAAGCAGCTGCAGGCATAGGCCTCCATGTCAATACACACAAGATGGAATACATGTGCTTTAATCAAAGAGGCGACATCTCCACACTAAATGGTAGCTCTCTGAAACTAGTTGAAAAGTTCACCTACCAAGGAAGCAGTGTCTCGTCAACCGAGATTGACATCAACACACAACTAGCAAAAGCATGGACAGCTATCAATAGGCCATCAGTCATATGGAAATCAGACCTGACCGATAAAAGGAAATGTAGTTTTATCCAAACAGTGTTCGTGTTGATACTGCTGTATGGCTGCAGTAAATAGACACTAACGTATGGAGAAAAAGATTGACGACAACTTCACAAGAATGCTGTGAGCAATATTGAACAAATCCTGGTGGCAGCACCCCACAAAGCAGCAGCTGTATGGCCACTTAACATCCATCACAAAAACTATCCAAGTTAGACGAACCAAACATGCAGGACACTGTTGGAGAAGTAAGGATGAACTCATAAGTGACATACTCCAGTGGACCCCCTCACATAGACAAGCAAAGGCAGGACGACCAGGTAGAAAAGTGATGGACAATAGAGAAGGGTGGCAGGAGAGGATCTGGGAGATCCACACTGGTGGCACGAGATGATGATTAGTATGGTTTGTGAGATGGGAGTTAAATGGATGTACAGCTGCTGTTTTGTAAACTGCTGCATCCAGGATTTGGGCAAAACAGCACGCAGCATCCTTTTGTAGTTTCTAATTTTTTTCTCCAAGCATTTCCTTAGAGTCCAATTAGTGCAACCATATAGTAGTACTGTTGATACAACTATAATTCCAGTTTTATTTTATCAGATAGGATTTCCATATGCTCAATAACCTGTTAATAGCAATTCATGTCTTACGTATGCACACACTGACATCATTTTCAGTAGATGAGATATTGTGACTGAGGTATATGAAATGGTAAACTTATTTCAGTGACTTGCCATTTGAAGAGAGATGGCACCAGAGCAATTAAAACATGAACTGATAAAACAAAGTTCATGTTGAAAACAATGCATCTTGCTGACACACACAATTTCTAATTTTTTTTCCCAAAATATTTTTTCTTTAAAATTTGTTTTCCATCAAAATAACTGCTCTACAGAAATTGATTCCCACTTTAAAAAATTCTTTAAACTTTTATTTGATCTTTTTGCAAAAATAAAGATGAAACATTTCAATCCCCTGAAGCAAATCAAATTGATTTGAAAACAATTGTCTCCGACTTTCAGTGATCTATCATCAAATCTATCAAATCTTCAGTTTGACTAAAGTTGGCTAACCATTCCAGAAATAATTGACAAACAATCAGATTTTCTTTTTACTGTAAATTATAAAAGTTTTTTTTAAAAAATTCAAACAAGTTTGGCGGTGGTATATCAGATAATAAATGATGTATAAGGTTACAAGTACAAATTTCAACTCTAAGTGGTTTCATTTGGTTAGCAAAGAAAAAAACACTGTCGGGTACAATTTGGGATATCATGGGTATATAATAGGTGATTTATTTTAATAGAATGTCATTCCTGTCTAGGGTTATTTTATGCCAAGAGGTTAGAGAATTGCATTTAATTGTAGGTTCTTGTTTATATTTTTCATATTGATGTTTCTCAAGAGTTTTTTTGCACACAGTACTATATCTATTATTCCTATCTAACACAAATAATTTGCACACAATTGTAGGGTTTCAAGTATTTCAGTCTAACACTAATAATTCATGGTTTCACATAAATATTTCTGTCAAATAATCATTTGCTAGCACAGTTATATGGTTTCAAGTAACTAATAATTCTCAATAAACAATTATAGCTTCAGGTAAGTATTCTTTATACAAAGAATTTACAGTTATATAACATCAAGTATCCCTATTGAATACAAATGATTTGCTCACAGATTTATTTGACTAAAACAGAAGAGACGCAAACAGGTACTTCAACTTTGCATCAAAGTGGACCTGGGAATAATGTCATTTAAGAGGTAGTCCACAGTTCCCAGATCTCTAGAACTGGAGCCTCACCATCAGGTGCAGTTAAGTGTCATATTTAAGATACCCCATTTTTGGAGGGTGGCCTTGCTCCTCTGCAGAGGATATAATCTGTCCTGCTGACAAAGCAGCTGGGTTCATATGTAACCATTTTCTGTCAGCTCAAAGGGCTGAAGAATAGATCAGCAGAAACACTGCATTAATCAAATCATAGATGAAAGAATTCAGTTGTCCAAGTAGTTCTTTTTATTCAAGTAGAAAAAATATGTGGTATATGTATTGGGCAGAGTTTTAAACGTTAAAAGAAACAAATTAAATTAAAAATTGGAAAGAATAGCTGAAAGAATTTGTTTACTTGTTCCAAAATGAAGTTCAAATAGAAACGACAGATAGTGAAATCACAGGTAGGATTGGTGTTATGGATGTTGGAAATTGATATATGTACAGTAGACACATCTTCACCAACACCATTGGTTTCCCTGTTAAATAAGACTACTTTTTTTTCTTTTTAGAAAGGTCTGACTTCTACAAATATTGCAAAGTAAAATTCCTAATTTTAGTTCTGAGTTTACATTTCAAAAATAACATCAAAGAAAAATTTCTGTCAGTTTTTTGCTTTATAAGTATTTTCATTTTTTATGTTGAAGAAAAGCGGCTGATAAAAACAGAAATGAAAAAGCCGCTTATAAAAAATACTGATTGATCCATTGGTGGGTTGGGCAGGTATTTTCCCTTCTCATTGCTGAGTTGCAGTCATGTTTATAGTCTTAGAGAGAGGAAGGGAGTGGTAATAGTGAGAAAAAGAGAAGGATATCAAACATAGAAAAGATATGGTAGAAAACAGAAAGAATGAAGGACAAAGAGTAAAGGGGAAGATGACATGGGGGGGAGAGAAAAGTAGGAAGGCGAGGAAAAAACAGAAGTGGAAAAAAAAGTTGTGGATAAAAGAAAGAGAAAAGTGTGTGTGTGTGTGTGTGTGTGCACATGTGTGAGAGATTTACATCGAAAGAAAAAAGAAATGCAACATTAAATGAATAAATAAATCAATTGAAAGTATTCCTCCTTCACCCCCTTGAAATCCCCCCCACCAAAAAACAAAACAAAAAACAATTATGTGCTTGCATCATGCATGCCAGTTGACAAAAGCTGTAAACAATGGTCACAAACAGAAAAAGGTACCCCCCATCATTTCCCTACCCCCCCTCTCCATTTCATCGTATATTCTCTACCTTCTTACCCATTCATAGATTAAGGTTAATGAAGACGAGAAACACAAAGCGGTGTTTCTTCACAATTCTCTTCACTTACGTAAGATCTAAAAATAGCACCGATTCGAAGAGAGTCAACCTTTTTTTATCTTTCACTTTTTAGAACAAAATTTCACCCTCATTTGAAAATAATTGAATCAAATTTTGACAGGTGTTTATTTTCAATGAATGATCAAGAAATCATGATTAAAAAGGCCAAAGTTTTCTCATGAGTTACTCAGCCTGAGACCTGTATCTATCAACCCAATAAGCAGGATGTGACACAAGGTCAATTTTTAAGTGACATCCTGCTAGTTTGAATTCAGAGTTTTTCATTTCCTTCATTGACTGCCTTACCAAAAGCTAAATAATCCAGTCTGCCCTACTGTTTACCCAAAGGAAAAACAGATGGATCCATGTCTTTCTAAAGTGAAGTGAAGCAGAAATAATTTTTTTCCAACATTTGAATATAGGTTACCAATTCTATTTCCCATGATAGCAGAACCCACCCCCAAATATTCTGGTAGAAGATGGATGAAAAGGATAGGAATTGTGCACTGATTGTGGTAAATATTCAGTTTTCCTTTTTGCAAATGTCTGCATAAGTGACAAAATCATTGTAGGTGCTTGATCATGGAATAATAATAAGCTAGTCTCATAGACTTCTGACTTGCTGTTTTGCATGTGACCTTCAGCAAGACTAAGTAAATACCAAAAAGGTAGCTTGTGTGTGTGTGTGTGTGTGTGTAATAAAGGGTTCAATTTATTTGTTGTTTTTATTTTTAGATAGAGAATTGTTTTCATTGCTGTGACAGATGCAAGTATTTTTTGTCAAGGTATGCCAAAAGCATAAATTCCCTTGACACTCTCACCATCTGTCTCTATTGACCATCACTCTTGGTAAGTCCTCTAGACAGTACTCAGTAGCTGCAGAGAGCTGATGAATCTAATTTTTTACTGGTTGGCCAATACTGGACTCTTACACAAAATGTTCCAGCAGTTGGTTAAAAGTAAACAAATTTTCATATACTCATATTTAACATTTTCTTGTTTCTACCAAGGATATATATGTTCTATTATGGATATTAAGCTCTCTTTATTCATAATGAGATTATATATTATAGCTCTATGACAGTGAGCACTCTCAAAATTATACTGCATTTGGTCTGCCACAAACCCATGAAGTGAGGTAGTGACAACCAACACTGTTATATATATTTTAAAATAGATAGGTCCACAAAGAGATTTGTATTTTTTGAATTTATTTATTTTACTCTTACATATGTGTATGTTTCCAGCTTGTTGCTTTCATCAGAGAACATATATGGCACAAGGCCTTTAATAGGATACTCAATGAGACTTGAACTCACTTGTGTTTGCAGTTTGAATGATTTTCAATTGGTTATAGATTTTTTATAGAGGTCATCCTCTTTTTCTTATACTGTGTTTACCTCAGTCTACTTTAGTACTTAGTCTAAGGTAAACACACTCTATGAAAAATAGAGGATGACACTATAAAAAAACCATAACCAACTGAAAACACAAGCGAGTTCAAGTCTCATTGAGTACCCCATTAACAAGGCCTTGTGCCATACATGTTCTGACGAAAGTAACAAACTGGAAACATACACATATGTAAGAATAAAATAAATAAATTAAAAAAATACAAGTCTCTTCGTGGACCTATCTATTTTAAAATATTTTTATTCTCTTTGGACCTCAAAAAAAAAAAATTATATATATATATATATATATATATATATATATATGTGTGTGTGTGTGTGCGCACACTGGTAAGTAATTAATCAGAAAAGACAAAAAATCTCATACAGTAGAACTGAGGAAAACTAAAAAATGGATTGGTTAAAAAAATTGTATTGATAACATCAAATAAAAAAAGCATTTGGTATATTAATGACTTATTTGCTATAGGAAATGACTTATAACTGAAAGAAAATTATATTCTGAAAAAGTAAGTAGTGTAGGGGGTAGGGTTAGGGTATTTAGATTATTTGGTTTAATGACATATCAACTGATTGCTATTTAAGGCCAAATCCTATATATATGTATATATATTAGTGAGTTGGCCGACTAGTCAAGAGCAACCCCTGAAGGCTCCTTTTCAATAGATACAGCACCTAAGTGTATGGAAGGGTGCTACTTACCCTGAATTGCTCCCCTTACTCTTGATCTCTACCTTATAATGCTGAGTGTTAAGGCGGCATCAAGTACCTTTTTTTTTTTTTAGTTTTTGGTATGACTCGACCTAGGATTGAATCCTGGTCTCCCAGGCCATTAGCAAACATTAAACCTTTATGCAGATGGGCTGGTAATATATGTTGGATTTATTTCCAGTTTTTCCTGATTATATGATTTGTAAGAATTGTTTGTTGGTTACAATTTTTAAATGAGTTAGAACTCATTTGTTCGTACACTGTTAAATGGTTTTATAGCATATCAACCATTATAGGTTATTCAATGCCAAATTCTATTGATCCATATAAGGTTTGTAAACATAAGTCCACAAAAGTAAATAGTTCCAAGTATTGCTATGTATCACAAACAATTTAATTAAACAGTCATTTGTTTACACAGATCTGTTTGATCCTTTAACTATTTCAGTCTAGCATAAGTCATTTGTTTGCTCTCAGTTTAAATGTCAAACAGTTCTATTTGACCTATACATCGGACCCTATCAGGTGCTACTACTCCAGGTCAGAGTGAACCTCAGAGCAATGGCAATGAAGAGATATGCTGCATTCCCCAAAGCTTCAGCATTACTGGAGCCTCGCCATCAGATTGTTTAATGTCATAATCAGGACACTCATGGGGGGAGTCTTACCTCTCTGAAGAGATGCAGTCAGTGTATTTTGCAGCCCTCTTCACCAGCCAACTGGGCTTACAGTTAAATGGTTTTGAAGTCTAAATGATTAATTCTACTTGACTGATAGATGAGACACTAATAAGTACTACCACTCTGCCAATGAAAGGCTTCTCCAAATTCCTCAAAGCTTCAAGACTGGAGCCTCACTATTAAGTGCAGTTTAGTGTCATACCTAGAACACTCACTGGTGAGTAGTTGAACCTTTCTGCACAAGTACAGTTGGCAAGTTCTACAGCCCCCAGCTAGGTTGTTAGAGTGGAGCGGTTGAGAAAAATTTTACAAAATTTTTCTGTTAAGTTTAAAAAAAAAAAATTTTTTATTACCCCCCGCCCAGTTTGAGATGGCAATTTTCAGACAATGGAAATGAAGGCAGAATTTTCATTGCACTTCTTGTCCAGTATTAAATGTAGCTTGCAGCAGTGCTTAGGGAACCTGGAAATAGACAATGGATTATTATATATTGATTTTGAACAAAAAACAAGACAATTCTAAGATGAAAATAAGCATTTTACTGCATGTAGTGGATTAAGTTACATGTCTATAACAGATTGGAAATTTTATAATTAACCTTTAGAATCATAGAGAAGCCACTGCTTAATGTGTAAATGTACCTTTTAATTTTGGAGAAATTTTGATCAAATTAGCAAACATTTTTACAAAGACTTTTATAACATTGAAATGAGCTATTTGCAATGTCACAAGTGGTACCAATGTTTTACGTGTCCTGGAATAACACTGCAACTGATAGTGAGGCCCCAGTTCTGGAGAGTACTACTTCATTGTCATTACTCCCAGGTCCACTCTGACTTGTAGTTGCATTTCCTGTTAAGATCCCATCTATTGGTCAAATAGATCTGTATGTAAATTATCTGTAATTGACTGAAATACTTGATATATAGCTAAATTATTTTTAGTATAGATATCATTATTTACTAAGGATTATTATTATTCTTCTTTAACCTCTAGGCATAAAATAACCCTGGATGGTCTGACATGCCATTAAAATCAACCAATGTTTCAAATCATTAGAAATATCCACAGATGATCCTAAAAATCAGGATGACTTTGAACAATGGTAATTTTAGGATAAGTTAGCTCTCTTCCCATAGCCATTATTTTCATGACAAAATGGTATCCAGAATGAATAGTATTTTAAAGTAGCAATGACAAAGTAATGTACTAGTCTCATTTGAGCAGCCACTGTGCTGTGTCATTTTCCATGATTGAACGTTATTGAGACTCATTTAATGTAAAAATTTTAAATGTTAGAGATGAAGTTAATGTCAAGTTTTCTCAGCATATATTTCCCCAAAAGCCAACATCTTGTAGAGGATTCTAAGAACTCGGCCCAACAATCTCTGATAATTACCAAAATTCTTGATGTGTTCAAGCATTTAACTCAACCATTCAGAAAATCTTGGCCGATTGCATTGTCGAAATTCAGGACAACAAGGAAAATAAAATATTTTAAATACCTGTTTAAAAAAAAAGGTTGAAACTTTGAAACATCTTGTATCAGAAAATATCTAAATTAATAATGCTGTTTGCAATATTTATATTTGGGTGAGTCTAAAGTTTTGCGATAATTTGTTAACTTATTTGCTTTATTCTTCAAGTTACTATAAATGCAACACTGAAGCCTCCATCTCCTTTTTGTTGTTGAGGCATTGTGACTACAAGAAGTGAGCCATGGATTGGAACAAGTAATAGAGTCCTAGGGAACAAGATCCGGACTATATGCTGAATGTGGCATCATTTCCATTCTAGCTTTCTGTTAATTAATACCTCAGTAAGGGAAACATTTGCTTCACCAATTCAAAGTACAGGTTCAACCATCCAGAAAAAACCTCCTCATAATTTCCAATGTGGACCATCAGCTTGTTTTGGAAACACTCATGTTTGGTGACTGGTTCAAATATTGCAAAAATTTGGACTTACCCAATCTAAAAAGCACTCAAAAATCAGTGAAAGAACAAATAAATTCAAGAATATCAGTGTCAACAGCACTTGGTAACTTTTAGTTTCTTTCCTTTGTGATCATCCGACCAAATCTGGTAGAGTTGTAGCATAGAGGAGAAACTAACAGTCAACAACTACTGTTGACTGTCTATATATATATATATAAGTTGATATAAATATGAAAGATGTAATAATATTTAGAAAATTTGATCACAGTAATAAATTACGAGTTTTACTTTTTATGCTTTTTAAATGCTAAGTCATCAAAAATGACAAATTGTAAAAGATTTGACTTTTCATTAATCATCTCACTAATTCATTAAGATCATATTAATACAGAAAAGATAAAAGATTAAATCATAAATAATTCTAGAATTTACTAATGGAATCTCGGAAGTAAAGCGTCATTGATTATCTGACCGAAGTGGCATTCAGTTCAGCACTTAATTGTTTCTACTTTTTGGAGGTCGAAGAAATGAATTTGAAAAAATATTTTCTTTTGCATTAAGAAAGTGTTATAGATAAAACTATTTTTATTTTGAACATCGACACAAAAGAATCACAGCTTCAAAAAAATCTATGAAGCTTGTTATTCATCTTAAGCAATCAAAAAGAAATATAGCCATCAAATCAATTGACGGCATATAAATCATTTCTTGAGAAAAAAAAATGTAAATAGATTTCTACCCACAATTGACAGCATTTGTTATGCACCAAAAACACAGGGAAAGTCTAGTTTATTTGAAGCCTTCATTTATCATTAGATTTTTTTCTCATGGCTGTCACTAAAATTGAAAATATTTTAATGGCATGACTACCTGTCAAGGGTTATTTTATGCCTAGATGTCAGGGAATTGCATTCATTGTATGTTCGTATTTACATTTTTTCCCTTATTGTTTTTGTAGTTTTTTGCACATAGCTCAGTCAAATACGAATAATAAACAGATTAATTTGACCCATAGATAGGACCCTAACAGGTACTACCACTCTGGGTCTGAGTGGATCTGGGAGTAATGGCAATGAGGAGGTGACTTCACACGCCAAGGCAGAGTGGACTTGGGAGTAATGGCAATGAAGGGGCACACTACACTCCCCAGATCTCCTGAAATGGAGTTTTATCATCAAATGCAGTCTAGTATCATCCCTTTTTTTCAGTGGGGAGATCTTACTTCTCTGCAGGGGATGCAATTTGCATATTTTATGCCACAACAACAGAGGGCTAAGATTGAAAATTAGTATCTTTATCAATTTAGTACGACCTTAAATATAAAAGTTATAGTACTTATAATTGATAGAACTTCTTTCATATTTCCCCAGTTCTACAACATCAGTCTTTTCAGATATATTTGCCAGAAGAATCTTTCCCCACAAATGTTTAACAATATTGGAAAAAATCTCTATGTTTTTTGATAATTTGAAAGAAAATTTCAAGCAAAAATCCTTCCTTGTTCAACCTGTTCAAGTAACTACACATACATTCATTTTAGCATATGTAACTTATGCGAACCACAACAGTATAATGGAACTTATAAAAGAGCAAATTTGTTTTTGACACATTTCAGTCGAAACTTCCATTGATACTCAATTTAACAATGTTTCTTTTTGGATACACTTCATTCTTTTCTTTCACATATTTTACAAATACACACAAAATCTGCTCAAAAAGTATCCAGCCAGCATTGGTACATTAATTTTTGATAATATCAAATGGCTGGATATTTTTGGACAGACCACAAAAAGGTGAGGTACTGAGAAAGCTGGGCATTACAAATAATTTTATTTTCATCAACCATTATTGAGTGTGTGGAGAGGGTGAACTAGAGTAATGTGCATTGACTTGAAGCTTAGGATCAATGGCTTCATCAAGGAATATTCCCTATTCTCATCACAAGTTAATTTTACAAGTGAAATACATCTAACTATACAAAATATGACTCTAATAGGAGATATACAATGTTCTTATGACTGAAATATACATTTGTATGCTTTTAAAATCAGACATACATTACTTAATTATTAGCAAGACTAAATGGGATACCTATATTATGATCGTGTCTTGAGTCAAAGGCAGGCATACAAGAGAAAGGCGGTGGCTTTTGGGTTTTTCCAATTGAAAAGTTTCTTTACAAAAATAAGTACACATTTATTATTACTGAGAAATTCGTTTTTTAACAAGAGATCGAAAACATTTTTTTTAAATAATGTAAAGACAAGAGATTTTTCTTTGATGGTTTCTGAAGGGTTAAAATGGAAAACAACAAAAAGTAAAAGGAGTATAAATCAAGGAAGATTATTAAAATAGAGTTAGAGAGAGCAGAAAAGAGAGAGAAGGGAACAAAGGAACAGAGAGAGAGAGAGAGAGAGAGAGAGAGGAACAAAGGAGCAGAGAGAGAAAGCAGAAAAGAGAGAGAAGTGAACAAAGGAACAGAGAGAGAGAGAGAGAGCAGAAAAGAGAGAGAAGTGAACAAAGCAGAGAGAGAGAGTGAAAAATAAAAGACACAAAAAAGAATATTCATTAAAAAAATTTTTTCTTCAAAACCAGACCTTTTAATCCATGTTTGGAAGAATAAGAAATATTTTGTTGTTTATTTTCTTCTAACATTGCTTTCAGATTTGATGGAAAAACAATAAGAGATTGAATCAAAATGTGAGAATTTGCGCATAATTTGGTCAAGAATACATCTAATTAAAAAGAAAAATATTACAACTTCAGAAGTTTATAAAGTTTTTTTTATATCAGGTTTGTTGCTAGTCATTAGAATCAGATATGTCTTTTTTGATTTACTAAAGGAAATCTGATAAGTATGGTATATGTATGTGTACACATAGGTAAGAGGCCTTTTGGGAGGAAATGGGTTTGAGAGATAAAGTAGAAGAATAAAATGTTTTTCTATAAACATTATCCAAAGGAGGAAAAAAAAAAAAAAAAAGAAAGGTTTATTTCTTTCTTGTAATTTTCTTTTCCTTTTATAAGGAATGTCACATAAAGTCGTCGTCGTCGTCATTATAGAAAGTTGTATGGAAGAGAAACAAAAATAAAAGAGGGAAAAATGAAAGAAAAGTCAAAAAGAGGATAGAAATAGGGTAAGAAAAGAAAGATTGGTTATGTTTTATGGCATATCAACTCTTTTGGGTTTATAATGCCAGATCCTATTTATACATATTTGATTTGTAAGCAAATTTGTCGTTTGTAGTAAATCCTTTAAAACAAGTTAATGCTCATTTGTTTGGACACTGTTAAATGGCTTCAAATCTTGCTATTGTTTGTACACAAATGGTTTCAAGTGATAACACTGATAATTCTATTTAATATCAATCACTTGTTTGCACACAGTTAAATGGTTTCATGTATAGTAATCAATTAAATAGTTCTGTTTGGGCCATAGATTGGACCCTAACAGGTACTACCACTCCTGGTTACAGTGGTCCAGGGATAATGTCAGTAAAGGGGTACTCCACATTTTCCAAAGCTTCAGCCTCACCAGATTGTTTGGTGTCATATCCAGGACATTCATTAGGGAGGGGTCTTACCTCTCAGCTGTGAGCAGGCAGTGTATTCTACAGCCCCAATTGATGGGGCTGAAAGGAAATGAATGGAAGGAAGATAAAAAAAGAAAAGAAAAACAATATTACAAAAATAGAAAAAACAAACAAACAAATAAAGCAGAAAAAATGAAAGGGTAATCGAGAGGGAAAGAGAGAAAGAAAGAAAAATACAACATTGTAAAAGAAGCAATTAAAGTGAGACAATTTTAAGAAGAGTGAAAAAGGCAGATGCTTTCCCCTCACAATCTGGAAAAGCTTCTTTCACTTTGATAAGATAGAAGTTGTATATCAAATCGAGATACAGAAAAGAAAATCCATCTTTCTAATTATTCATGTCTCAATATATCACTAGAAATATTTGGTGAGCACATCTGCAGTAAGTTTACCCTCAGTAAAAAAAATGTGAGATCTAAAATCCAGGCTTTGAATATTGAATTTTATTGCAACTTCTATCCCCAAAAGATTGCAATTGTATTATTTTCTTAAGTACCTATTGTATTTGTACAAACTGCAATGCATAAGAGAATTTGTTTTGCTATCTATCCATATCAACTACTTGGTTCATCATGGTCCCTTCACGTACATCTTAACTACCTTGTCCATTATACAACATTTGTAGCCACTTCAGGCCATTAGCATATTTTGCTTATTTTAGTCATTTTTCGATCAATTCAGATCTCTCAATTTGTCAGCAGATGATTCAAAATCAGTTAATGTTTAGTCTTCACACAAAAAGTAAAATAAATGGTTTAATTTCTTGGATAACTTAAAAACACTAATGGCTTCACTACACTGTATTTCTTTTATGGAACTATTTTTAGTTCTTTAAAACCATAGAATATTAATGCATTGGAGAGTAAAGAAAGAATATAAAAGTTTTTCATTTAAGCTGCCTTTACAGTGGACATCTTAAATGGGCTCGATTCAAATAAGTGACAACAGCTAAAGAAAAAGAAAAGGAATAAAGAAGTAAAAAGCAAAATTCTATATACATCACGGATACCTAAATTTGTGAGTTGCAGGAAACAAATATCTTATTAAATATTAATAAGAAAATCTGATGATGAATCCGATAAGACTTACCAAGGTGACAAGTTATCACACAAGATTGGTTTAATGTGAGAATTCTCCCATGAAGAGACAGATTGACCGTAACAAAAATTATCAAGTTCCCATCAGCATTCCCCTTTAAAGAGGGTTTCAGCCAATAAACCACTCCTCCCCTGAGAATCTGCACCAAAAAGGTTGAGAAGTGATGAAATGGGCTCAATTGGTCAGAGAGATAATTACATTTGCCAAGAGTGTCAGTGGTTGGTGTTTGAGTCACAATAAGAGGCCAGGTTTTTGAATGTTGATTTACATGACAGACAAACCATTGCAAATGAGAGAATGGTATGACAGTCTTCCAACACAAATCTTTCCTTTTTTCATTGTGCTAGACTCGAGGTTTAACCTCATAAGTATCTATATACAAAAGACAAGATGTTACAATAAAAACTATAATCTAATCTATTTTATAGAAAATTTAACTAACCTGTTAGCTCATTGGCATTGATGGTTTGGTAGCATTTTATGGCACATCAATCCTTGTGGATTATTAAATGCCAAATCCTGTTTTTATGAATAGGATTTATAAAGAGAAACAGCCTAGTCAGCTGGGGCTATAAAATACACCAACTTCATCTGTGCAGAGGGGTAAGACACCCCCTCTCTAATGAGTGTCCTGGTATATGATTCTAAACCATATGATGGTGAGGTTCCAGCCCCAGAACTTTGGGAAATGTGGAATACTGCTTCATTGTCATTACTTTCAGATTCACTCTGACCCTGAATGGTTGTGTCTGTTACAGTCACATCTATGGGCGAAATCATCATCATGTCGTGCCATCATCATGGATATCCCTGACCCTTTCTATCCCCCCACTCCCTATCATCCATTGCTTCTGGCAGGTCCTCAGGGCTACATCCAGTATCAGTACAGAGCTGCTGTATGTAGGTTCTTGCTGGACATCCTGCCTTTGCTCGTCCATGTGAAGGGGTCCACAGGAGTACATCACTTACGTGCTCGTCCCTACTTCTCCAGCAGTGTCCCACATGTCTGGTTTGTCTAATTTTGATAGTTTTCATGATGGGTGGTAGGTGGCCGTACAGCAGCTGCTTTGTGGGGTGCTGGCTCCACAACTTGTTTAATATTGCTCACAGCATTCTTGTGTAATGTCCGTCAAGTTTTTTCTCCATACATTTAGTTAGCGTCCATGTGGTGAATCCATATAGCAGTATCGATACGACTGCTGCTTGTAAGAAATTGCGTTTCATTTTATCAGTCAGGTCTGACTTCCATACGACCGATAGCCTATCTATAGCTGTCCATACCTTTGCTAGTTGCGTGCAGATGTCTATCTCAGTTGATGAGTCACTGCTCCTAGGTAGGTGAACTTGTTAACTAGTTTCAGAGAGCTACTGTTTAAAGTGGAGATTTCGCTCGTTTGATCAAAGCACATATATTCCATCTCGTATGCATTGACAGCGGATCTTTCCAGACTATGTAGCAGGGTTTTGGCTTGGGTGGGTGCATTTGCCAGAAGTGCTGTGTCATTGGCGTAGTCGGCATTGGTAATTGTTTTTGCTTCTTTCTTTTGTTAGCTTGAAACCGTTTTCTTTGATTTTATTGATGTTTTAAGCATGTAGTCTAGACAGAAAATAAAGAGGTATGGGTCTAATGTGTCTCCTTGCAGTACACCTGCTACAATGTTGAAGTAGTCTGTGTCTCCATCTGGAGAACAGACTTTTACTTTGGTGTTTCTATAGAGCACCATTATGGCTGTGACAGTTTCTTTTGGTAAGCTGTAGACGAGAAGAATTTGCTCTATTTTTGCTCTGTGAATGGAGTCAAAGGCCTTAGTAAAGTCGACAAATAACCTGTAGGTTTTTTGTGCATACACCTTCAAGAATTCTGCGGATAGTCAAAATTTGTGATGTTGTGGATCTATCTCTCCGAAAACCATTTTGGTTCTTCCTAAGTATGTTGTCAATTTTGGGGTCTATGTGGTTGCATAGTAGGGCATTGTATATCTTGGAGAACAATTTAATCACTTAACATACTTAAAACCATTTTACCGAGTGCAAATGAATGAGCTCTGATTCATTTAAAACTAACAAACTATTCACTTACAAATCCCATCAATAAACAGGATTTGGCATTAATAACCCACAAGAGTTGATATGCCATAAAACACAACCAAACCAAATGCAAGTAAATAGTTTGTAGGTAACATTCTTAATCCTGGAAGCAACAGCCTACAAAACAGCAGTTTTATTTATTTATTTTTAATATGCTACATTGTATAAATATTTTTCTTTTATATATCTTGATGTTACGCAGGTGTGTCATTGTTAAAATGCATCCTGTGAAAGAAAAAATATCTGCCTTTAACCATATAGCAGCCCAGAAGATTAATACAGAATATTATTATATAGTGTATCATTCTTCCAAGTTGTAACCACATAAGTAATATATCATGTGATTGCCTTATTTGGACTTTAAAGAAAAACTTGGAAAAACGGTAGATGGGAACTACATAAGAATGCTGCATGTTGTTTTCAACAAATCCTGGAAGGAGCAGATTTCAAAACATCAACTGTTTGGCCACTTACCTCCTATTTCAATTATCTAAGCAATACATGCCAGGCATTGGTGGAGAAGCAAAAGCAAACTCCTGTTGTACATACTGGTGCAGGGAAATACAAAACACCGACGACTCTCCGTTATTCAGGTACGAAACGTTTATTAACTTCTTGACTTTAGTTTTCAACATGAGGAGAGCGAGTTACAATTTTTACTATGCTGACTGTACTATCTGACCCAACAAACGCGCTGTGCATCCCGTAGCCCCCCCCCCAGCTGGACTGGCCCGGCCCAGAGTTGGATCTCAACTAACTCTTTTTCAAAATCAGAAAGTTCTCAGCCCATCGCTTCCGGGTATGACGTCATTCACACCCCAGTTCTATTTCCTATCTGGGGTTTTTATTATGACGTTTATGATTGTCATATCCTCTGTTCACGAGTGTGAACTGTACTCTATGTGTGTGCACCTGCACTAAGAGCCGAGTAGTTCAAAGCCCAACCAAACTGAATGATAAAATATAATTAACGAAAAATGATTAATATAAAAAAATCATTTCGTAATTATATAACACTCCTAAGTGATATTTTCTGATGGATTTCTGCGGCACATGAATGTACCAGTGTTGACCAACCAGCAAAAAAGTTACAGTCATCAATTCAGCGCAGACATCAGGTGACATCTAGAGGACTTACAAAGTGAAACAGCTGATAGAGATGGATGCATAGAGAGTGAAAGGTATCAATGGTGTTGGGAATATACCTTGATGATAAAATCTGCCACTAAAAAGCTACTCTGTTTAAATGTTTTATCCGCATTATTTTACAATGATTATTCATAATTTAGTAAGGTTAAGATTTCAAAATAATTACCAAAGACAATCACAGACAGTTTCTGAAATAACTGTATATTGTACTCTTTGATTAAAATTCCATGTGTATGTGAATAAACACATTTGCAATAACTTATCAGGTTGTGTCATTCAAAGGCTTGTGATATCTCAGGGGATTTGGAAAGTAACCGACTGATATGCTCAGTACTAATCGAGTCCGTCTTGTTGATTAGTTTTGATGGTATGTCAAGCGATATAGAGTTATTTTATGCCTTGAGGTTAGAGAATTATGTTCATATTTACATTTTTTGTGTAGTTGTTTCTTAATAGCACAAGGTCCCATCAAATTTGAACAATTTTCAAATAGACCTTATTTGACCCATAGATGGGACCCTAATAAATACTTTCACTCCAGGTCAGAGTGGATCTGGAAGTAATGGCAAGGAAAGGGTACTTTACTCTCCCCAGATCTGGAGCCTCACCATCAGATGTAGTTTGATGTCATAGTCGAGAGACTCCTTTTTGGGAGGTCTTAGCCCTCAGCAGAGGAACAGCCTTGCTGATAGAACATAGGTCTTGATGAGGCTCAACAGTCTCAGATTGCATAATATTATGGTATCATCATGTCGTGCTACTAGCATGGATTTCCCTGACTCTTGCTATTTGTCTATCATTCATTGTTTCTGGCTGGTCTTCTAGACTACATCCTGTATTCCTACAGAGCTGTTGTAGATAAGTTCTGGTGAAGGGGTTCATCAGAGAACATTGCTTATGAGTTCATCCTTACTTCTCCAGCAGTGTCCTGCAGGTCTTTTTTTTTTTTTTATTTGGATGGTTGTGGTGATAGGAGGTAGGTGGCTGTACAGCTGCTGCTTTGTGGGATGTCGCTTGCAGGATTTGTTCAATATAGTTTGTTGCATTCTAGTGCAATTCCCATCTAGTTTTTTTTCTCTCTTAGTTAGCATCCATGCGGTGCATCCACATAGAATTGACATGACGACTGCTTGGGAAAAAAAAAAAATTAGATTTTATTTTATTGAATGAGTGACTTTGTTATGATTGATAACCTATCAATAGCAGTCCATACCTTTGCTAGTTGCATGTTGATGCTATTTTCAGTTGATGTTCACATAACTCTGTGACAGTATCTCATCTACTGAAAATAACTTGATATATTAGAAATTGATCCACTCATGCCAACTTCCATATACATTCAAATTTCTTTTGAGTGCTACAAGTGATATAATTGTCAGTGAATTAAGTTGTCAGACTTGTGAGTTAGATTCTCACTGGGTGCCATATACTCCTGACCTTGTGCCAAACTAACCAAAACTTAGTAAATTAAGCCAACCAAAATAACTTTAGATATTAATTGAACTCTTTCTAATTTTATAACTATATCACAATGTCTAAAAATCACATTGTTGGAGGTTATCTAAAGTTATATAGTTGACAAAACCGGGACATTGGCCCAGCGGTTAGAGTGTTCGCCAATGGCCCGGGAGACCTGGGTTCAATCCCAGGTCGAGTCATACCAAAGACTTTAAAAATGGAACTTGATACCACCTTGCTTAACACTCAGCATTATAAGGTACGGTTCAAGGGTAAAGTGGAGCAATCCAGGGAATGGAGTAGCGCCCTCCCCTACACCTTGGTGTAGTAGCTATCGAAAAGGGAGCCTTCGGGTCACCCTCGACTATGGTCGCTAACTTTACTTTACTTATATAGTTGACAGGTGCAAAAAGCGTCTGAATTTTCCAACCTTTCAAAATATTTGTTTCTCTTAAAACAGCAGATTTTCTTGTCACCTCATTTCCTGCTAGTTTATTAAAGTAGAGCTAAATTGCATATGCAGATATTACGACATTTATTTTGTTGTTTTCTTAACATCTTTCTATTATACTGTAATTCAAATTCTTCTGGGAAGTGCATTTCATGCCTTTGTCACATTCTATTCCTTATCTGATCTGTAAATATTGTCTGTTGTCATAGGATTTTTAGGCAACTTGTGAGAGACAGTAGTGAATACTGAGAGAGTTTCATATTCACAATGACAAAGCAAACTTGTTCTTCGGGAATTAGGAAAAAAAATTGGTCACTAATATACACAACTAGTTCTTGAAGTATTGAAAATAGCTCGACAGATGTTTTACACTTGTTGAAAACGAGTTCTCTTTATATGGTAATTATATATTTAAAAAAATATTCGAATGTACTGTTTAACAATAAATCAGTTCTCTTTTGGCGATAATTTAGAAAGGATAAGTTTTCAAAACATATTGATAAATAACACATGACCTCAGATTGAACAGTTCATATGTTTTAATCCAAATAATATCTCTTCATGGAAAGACAAGTCTCTGAAGTTAGTTGATCAGTTCTGGTACCTTGGTAGCAATATCTCATCTACTGAAAGTGATGTCAGCATATAAATAGGTAAGGCACAAACTGCTACTGATGAATTAATAACCATATGGAAATCTAATATATCACTGGTAAGATAACGTTGTTTGGTTGTATAGGTTTTATGGCATATCAACCTTTGTAGGTTATTTAATACCAAATCCATTTTTATACAAATAATGAGTTCTACCTCAAACAATTCAGTTTAGCATGAGTACAAAGTTTAATTTTCCAAAACACTTCTATTTCAAGCTATTCAGTTTATTCAAACAGTTCTAATTTAACCAATTCAGTTAAGTATAAGTATAGATTTTTTTTTTTTTTACACACAGTTAAATATCAAAATGCTGTATAGTATACTACACGTATACAAATATACATGGGAACATAATCAACTGATAATGACAACTTCAATAACAAACAAATACACTTTATAAAAATATAAATCTCTCACTTTATTTTTGAAAGAGTGATGTTTGTTAGGTGTGAGAAATGAGTGGAGACAAGGACGGACTGCTATATTGACCTAATTTCTTCACTCAACCATAGCAGCACTTGTTCCTTATCTTGGCTGGGGTTGCTCAACCGTGGGTCACTGAGGGCCCAAAGCCCTCAGTCTGCAGCTGGTTCTCACTTCAGCATCTTGTCTCCAACTGTCTCAAGCCATCTGAGCTCCTGGTTATATTATTTTCTAATGCACACCTGCTTCCACTGTTCTTCCGCTTATTTACACAGGTGCATCTCTTGATTGATGGCTCGGTCGAGGGTCAATATATAAAAATAATTCCATTTCAAACAATTCATTTTAGCATAAGTACAGTTTCAATGTCAAAAACAGTTCTACTTCAAGCAGTTCAGTTTAGTGTTAGTACACAGTTTAAATATCGAAACAGTTCTATTTCAAGTAATGCAGTTTAGCATAAGTATGCAATTCAGTTCTATTTGATCCATAGATAGGACCCTATCAGGTGCTACCAGTCTGGGCCTGAGTGGATGAGAGAGTGATGGCAATGAAAGAGCACTCCACATTACCCAAAGCTCTAGCATTACTGGAACCTCGATATCAGATTACTAAGCATCATATCGAGGATGCTCATTGAAGGGGGGGCTTACCCCTTTGCAGAGGTAGTGTCAGTGTATTCTACAGCCCTAGCCAACTGGATAAGGTAAAATAATGTGGGAATTCTTCCAAGCTGTTGTTGTGTCAGTACTACTGTATGGTTGCACTATTTAGACAAATGAAACACCTGGAAAAAATTAGATGGGAACTACACCAAGACAGTGTGCTATTTTGAACAAATCCTGGAAGCAGTAGCATTTAAAACAGCAATTGTATGGCCACTTGCCTTTCATCTCAAACCATTCAAGTAAGACAAGAAGGACATGCAGGGCACTGCTGGAGAAGTAAGAACAAATTCATAACTGATGTTCTTTTATGGACTCCTATGCATGGACACACTAATGTTGGCCAACCAGCCAAAAATTATATTCATCTGCTCAGCACAAACACTGAGTGCTGTCAAGAAGACTCACCAAGTGTGATAGCCAAGAGGGATGGATGGCAAGAAAGAGTCAAAGAACCTGTCCTGTCTAGCACACCTTGATGAAAATAAACTGTAAATGGGAGCTTTTTTCGTGATAAATTAAGTTCAATTTCTAAAATAGAATGATAAAACATGAATAGTTTCCCTAAATAATTGTTCTCTGAATGCATTGGTTAATGTACCAAGAGTATGTATATATATATATATATATTATACACACACACTATATAAGAGAGAGAGAGAGACACACACAGACTTTTATTGGGAATACTTTTTCTTATTGATAGAAACACATTTATAAATATCCAATCTTGTATGATATGTATTTCAGTATCAGTAAAAATTCTTTTTATGCATGAAGTAGTTTCTGGTGAACAAGACTGTCTCTTGTTTTATGCAGACATAAAATAGATAAATGTGTCTGAAAATTACAATGAATGGTGTTGGTAATAAATTATGACAGTAGTTCTTAAAAGGCACATTTCTTGTATTGTTCAAATACAATAGAACATACAATAGTATTCATTAGCAAAAAGATAAAGTTCTTTACTACTGAATGAAGAGTCAATTTGAATTTGGTAGAAAATTTTAAAAAAAAGATTAATCTGATAAATTATTGGGCAAGAAATGTTGATATTGAAGAGCGTGCAAATATTGACATTTTTCTCATAGCTAATTTAATACTGGTTGAAATACCCATCTTTATTGGTAATACGTCAAAATTTGTCAAAGCTGGTTATTGTACAACAATATTGTAAGTAAAAGGATACAATGAACAGTTAATGTTAAAAATCAAGAAAAACATTTTCTTCAAAGAGATAGTTGCTAGTGTACAGTAGATTAAATTAGCCATTTTGCGGATTGAACATTGCAAATTTATAAAAAAAAAGAAAAAAAAAAGATAAACCACACAATAAGCACATGTTTTGGGGCCAGAATTTCACCAGGGATCAATTTATGACCTTTGATATTCCTACATTGAAAGAATTTATTATTCAGATTTTTGATACATGTACAAATTTAAAAAATTGATAAAACCCATATAAAAGCAGATTTTGGAAGTGCATTAATAACACATAGTAGTTTCAAACTAAATAAAATGATTTCACACAATTTGATTTTTGCTTCTAACAGGGGAATCATACATGTTATATCTGATATTTATACTGGAAATCAACTTTCATGACAAAATATAAACAATTTGAAAAAATTTGATAATGAATGTTTTTCAAATTGCTGAGGTAGAACTGAATGAAATTTCTTTAAAGAGATTGCATGTAGGTCTTTGTTTTCAAATATATGTATACACGAGTTATGTTCTATCTTGGCATTTTTATGATATTTCCGGATATACAGAAACTATTTTTGTGTTCTTTTCCTCAAACGTAAATTTTTGAGGAGTTAACTTGAAATCTAGTTTAGTTTAAAAAAATGCAAAATTGTATGGAAAAAGTGGTAAAAATATATTATTAAACCATTCAGTCCAAAAAATTTAGAACATTTCTGGAAACCATGGGGTATTTTTTCTTAAATTAGTTTATATCAGAACTTGAAAGCCATTTTAAAAATTACACAACAATTTCAATGATAAATTTGTATGCACAAATTTTACAATTAATTTTTCAATAGAATTGTCAACTTAAAATCACAAATTTTCAACAAAAAATGAGAAGCAAAATTTTAAAATCGTTTTCTCCAAATTAAGAATTGGCACATGGTCTGTTGCACTAACAATCTTTAAAATTAGCCAAATGTGCCGAGTGTATAGAATCACAAAGAATTACAAATGAGAGAAAATGTTGAATTAATTCATAGTTGTAAAAAGGAAGAGTCCAGGCGAAGTATCTTTTTGATTTAGAAGATTCGATAATCTTAACAATTTTCATTGGATTTTTTTTAAGGAATACTTCTGAAATCCTGTTTAATTCCTCCTGATAGCGGCCCTTAATTTTTCTGTTGACACCCTTTTTTTAGTCAAATAATCAATCTGTCAAGATATAGGCAACCAGGCAACATTATCTTTCCTCTGTAACATGTTTTAAACATTGTCACATCCAATTAAAGTCTTATCTTCTCCATTTTTAGAATAATACGCCTCAGATTTTTTATTGTCTATTATACATTTTACAATTCATGACAACCCGGCACGTTATCCTATGCAATATAAACAGCAGCCTCAGCATCAAGTGATGACAGTCTTTGCTGAGAAGGTTGACTTTGCTACTTTCCTTGATTGCCAATAGAACAATAGTGTTTTATTTCCCTCAATTAAAAATTATATAATACCCCTAATATCTTCAATGAGAGGTTAGTAAGGGGTGTATCAAAGAAATACTCAAGGGTACTGGGTTTTGTTTTGGGTCTTCAGAAAACAAAAAGGGAAAAAAGTCAAACTATGTCTTGTAATTAATTACCTTGTTTAACTTTTGGTTATCAGGGGTAGGTTTTTGTCTTTTTTTAGAATAAATGACAGCTGTCATATACAATATCCGATTCAGTACTTGCAGCAACTTCTAAACAGCTCTGTGATGACCACTAAAAACAAGTGATAATCACACATACTGAAATCAATCCACTATTAAACCAGCATTTGTAAAAGTAATGTTAAGTCCAATGTATTTCTATTAATGCAGAACTCTTTGTTTTTTTGGTTCATCATTAAGCACACCAACCTGAAGAAATCCATCCGCAAATATAAATTCTTTTTTCAAACTTGCCATTGTCAGATAAGGAAAATAGAGAATAATTACAGAAAGAGACACTAATTCTGTCTTGTGTTCTAGCTGCATCTAATAATTTATATAGTCATTTAGTTGGTATTAAATAATTGAGGGTCAGAAGAGAATTTCTTATTGAAATTTCACCTTGCAAATAAGTATGCAGCTTTTTACATCTACAACATAGTGTAGATCCATTTGTTAAAAAAAGATAAAGAAATTACAATACAAACTCTTTTTCCCTGGAAAAAGTTTGAGCATCTTTGGCTGTATCTTCCTACTTACAAACCACCTTTCACTTTTTCAAGTGTAACCTATTTAACAGATATTTACATTCTTACTTTGATTCTCTATCAAATATGCTATTATCAATCCAGTTTTTAAATTCATTTTCCTTTGGAGCCATTTGATGATCAGAGTTAAAACAGCACTGACACTTCCTCTTCATTTAGTTTCATTCACAAGGTGCTAAATTTGCCAAGTCAATCCAACCACAAGCCACCAGAACTAGATTGGATATTCTAGAAAGGCTTATATTTTCCTGTTGCTATCCCATTTCTATTAAATATGCCATCAGAAATAGACTCCTTTGAACCATTGTTCCAGTCACTTTATTTTCCATCAACAATTTTTCCACTGCTTTCAATTTTCTTAATTTGGGTTGCAGTATTACTACTGACATCCTTGACAGGTAGAGGATAATGATGTTACTTCATTAATGACAGACATTATGACAGACATTTGTAGATGGACAAGGATAATTTGCACATTGCCAATAGCAGAAATTCCTGGACAAGATCCACTCATTCTAGATCTTCATAAACTTAAAATATTCTCAGTCACTTATAAAAGTCATTTATGTTTGTATTTCCTGATCATAGCAAATTCTGCAAATAATTTAATGCAATGAACTTCCTCCTAACTTTTATCTGGCAAAAACTCCTGACAAACCATTAAGGTTTTCTGCAAAATCATTTTTTCTCTTCAAATCATCCATACTTATTTCCATCAACACCATTGTAGCCGTTTCTGAAAGATTGGTATGTGGTCAATGCTTGCATGTTTTTCAGTAACTGTTAGTTCACTTCATATAGAAATATTCCTTTTTCAAATTCTCATAATTTTACTTGTTCTCTAATATAGGTGGCCCTTTTAAACATATCTTGGAAGATACCATCATTAACTAGTTAGGTGAAAATCTAGAAAAATTTGACAACGCATTAAGAAGTGAAGTATCAGCAAGATTCTTACTAATCAGGTCACCAATTACAGCATTGAGTTGTTTTCAGATATTCTTGCAGATTCTCATCTGCTTGGCTTATTAGTTTTATATTAAAATAGCTCAGCCAATTAACGTCAGTTGAGTGAGACACGCTTATGAAAATAATGAAGTAAACTAGAATATCAAACAAATTCTAAATCAGTTGTCTAAATTTCTGAGACGAAGCTTGTTGATTTTTATCATTAAGGGTTTTCGGACTATTGTCTTCATCTTTATTGTTATTTCCACAATGTTTCAGCCGATATGTCCTCTGGCCTTCTTCAGGTGTTTGTTGAACTCTGGATCCTTCAGGGAACTTCGAACTACGTCCTTTATTGAATCTGGGGGCGGGTGTCGCCTGTTAAGGAATCAGCACATATGTTGGGCTACAATGACCTGCTGAGTAGACCAAGTATAGAGTTGAATACAATATGGGAACTGATAATTAAGAAGGCTAGATGAAAAAAAAAATTTTGAATATGAGCACAGGTAAAAAAATCATACATAATATTAGTAATTCTTGTCAAGTAAGAACATCAAGTTTATAAGTCCCAAAAATTCACTCTGAATTGTCCAGCAGGACACATGGCATAACAGTTATAGGTGTTGGTTCCCTAAGCTTCTAAGGAGACAATCATCTGGAGGTTGCACGTTCAATCCTCACAACAGGCAAGTAACAATACAGGAATACTTAACACTTGTACCCGGTTATGGCTAACACAATCAGAATAGGCAACCCCTGTGGATTCAATAAAGGACATAGTTCAAAGAAATTTAGAGGAGGACTTTGTTGTGGAAATAGCAATAAAGATGAAGACAATAGTCTGAAAACCCTTAATGATAAAAGGGATTCTAAATCATTTTTGGTTAACAGATTAATAAACAAGCATTATCATCTACCAATTTATTGCATTCAATGTAAAGTAGGACAAGTTTTTCATAATGTGAATGAATCTTATTTGCAGGAAATAATTCATATAATCATAGATGGCCCAAGAGCGAGTAGCATTTGAAATGGTTGCACTACCCAAAGTAGGATGACTGGTAAAAATTTGTTTACTCAAGGGATTTGAAAGGATCAGTTTACAGATACCTCTGTGTTTTCAATACTCCAACACAAAATCTCAACGAGAAATGTTCTTTATTTAAATAATTCTAACATTTATGAGAGAAGCTACCTGCTTATACAATTTTCATCTGCAATATGGATTTTCCTTCTCTTTATTGAGCTGTGGTAATAAGCATCACCAACCTTGCCCTTAAAGTTGATCTTTATAATTGTAATGCCGTGTTCTATCATGAAACGGTGCCTGTAAGAATAAGCAGTTGTGATGAAGAAAGTAATAGGCCTGATTTGAAAATGGGTTGTAGTGGGCCAGCAGCTGTGTGTAAGAGAAAAAAAGAAAAATCAATACTTTGTTTTATTCTTGAAAAGCTTATAATGAATGCATAAAAATGTTTAGCGGGCTATTTTACATGTTGTCAGGCAAAAGTTTCTTCTGATGAGAATGCTGTGTATATCTATACAAAAACGTTAAATGCACACACACACACACATATATATATATATATATATATATAAGCACTCTCCCAAAGTATGAGGAATTTGATCTGTGTTCATGAACCAAATATAGTAGAAATTTACTTTTCAGTAATGCATGTTATCGTCAGATTGGTGGGAAAGTTGACAGTTTTCTTAATTATCTTTCAAACAAAGTGTTTGGCCAAGTACTGTAATTTGTGTATAAGACACTATTTTTCTATGTTTTTTTGCTCAAAAGTTAGGTGCATATTATACATAAGAACTATATAACTTTTTTCCACCCAAATACCTCACCACATTCAAGATGGGAAGATCAAAAATAAGTTAGATCTATTATCCAAACAGAGAAATATCCACTGGAATGTATGAGTGTTTATTATTTTGTTTCTTCTAATATGAGTTTATTTGTTGGAGTTTGACATGTTTGCACAAAAATGAAACAATGTATTTGTTCTAAATATTTGGTAAATTTTGTTTTTTAAGACATAATCTAAACAATTTAAATTATTTTTACTCTGTACAAGTCAATAAAATGTTGAGAAAAAAAAAAGAAAAAAAAAAAAGAAAAAAAAAATTAATGTATATTTTAGCTGCTACAAATTCTAAAAAGTCACTGCATATTATACATGAGAATTTTTTCTCTAAAATACAAAAGAATTATGGTAGACTTCAATTACAACATTACACACATTAAAAAATGTTGTTAATGTATAAATTGGTATTTCTTGCAAAGATCAGAGTGTAGTATGCGTAAAAGAAAAATTCTTAGGTTAATCTTAAAAACAATGACAAAATATGCAAATGAAAATTTTAAAAGAGAAAAAATTTTAATACTTTCCCCAAAAATACAAAATAATGAAACACAAATATATAGGCAAATATACAGTGTGCCAATAATTTCTAGACAGAAGTTATTGACTGACTTATAAAGATACATATGCACACATACATATATTTACATTCATCAGTAAAATACAGGCACATTAGAAGGGCATTAAAATATGTCTATATAAATGAGATGACTTTCATTATGAACGGAGCTATGTTTTTACAAACACTAAAAAGATAGAAATATTGATATAATGTTTTGAATACAAACTTCTGTTGTATTGTTTTTGCATATCTTCTGTGTGTGTGTGTGTGTGTGTGCGCATGATTTACTAGTATATAAAAGGAATCATAACAGTATTCTTCCTTTAAACCAAAACCTATTTTTTGATTACACTTGGTAACCTTTTATCAGTCTTCAGCATTCAGTAGAGTGTCTAAAGAACAAACAAAATAGAAAACATACAAAAAAGTAAATGATTTTCAACAAATGAAAGTCATGTAAATAAAAGGTAGAAAGAGAAATTTCTACAAATAAGATACACGAGCCATGAGAAAGACTGATAACAAAAAGAAAATCAAAATAAAAGACATTGATATAATGAATTTCTGTTGATCAAATCATTATGTTTGACTTTAGTTATTTATGATTGCAATTGTTGTATAAGCAAGAGACTTAAAAGAGCTTTTTGGATAATGTCACGTCGTTTTTGGAGAATTTCTTTCATGATTGCAAATAAATTAATACTCTATAATTAGCATTTAATAATTATTTCTTTTGAGAAATTATGATTGGGTTGACTTTAAAGACAGACCTTAAATTGCTTTATTCTCTGGGAGTATTTTAATACTATTGCACTAATAACATTCTCACTGTGACATGCAGGTTTTCCCGAATATCACCAACATAGAAATTAGGTATTATATAAGAAGGTGCAAGAAATTTCTCAGCCTGACTATGTGCCATCAAAACAAATTCATTCTCTATATTTATCTCATAAGATTATTTCTGAAGTTTCTTTAAACCTTCAAAAATTAAAGTCATTATTTAGTTTGATTAAACTTTTCAGCCTGACTTGTCATAAAATATCGAGTCATGCTGATAGCCCGGGATTCCCTTGACTTAACATCTGTCTTAATTGACCATTGCTCTTTTTGACAGGTCCTCTAAACTTCATCCAGTGTCTGCACAGAACAGCTGAAATTATAATGATCCATTTTCTATTGGTGGAATTTTTATCATAATGGAAAATAAGACACTGGTTGATTGTTTTAATGAGTTGTTTCCTAGAGAGATTTACTGGTTGACTACAGGATGATGGAAAAGAAAGAACATATATGAGAAAGAGAATCGAGGCAAACAAAGAGATGGAGTGAGAGAGAAAGACTATGAGGAAAAAAACAAATGGGAAGGCGTATGGGTGGGTGTCCCCCAAGTCTAGGTTAGTATAGCTGTAGATGCCTGGGTTAAAAATAGGCAACGTATTCTGATTGGCTGGAAGAAAATCAAATGGAAAAGCCATTAGGGGAGGATGCAAGATAGAAAAGAAGGGCAAGAGTGTTCAGTTGAACACTAGATGTGATGTGAAGATGGCTGAAAATTACGGCACTGGTTTTAGGTGAGCTACACAAAGGGGACCCGCTCCCCCTCCACAAAACTGTGAAAAGGAGACAGAGAGCAAGCATGTGTAAGAACTACAACAGAAAACCACAAAGACAATATCAAAGTCCGTGTCTACTCTCCCCTCACAACATTTTATTTCTCTTTGTTTAGCTAAATCGGTTGACACATTGTTCATACTGTGTTTCTCTCCTCTTGGTGGCCACCAAGAGGTGTTGTAGCAAATAAACTATTGTATTAGTGAACCAAGAAGAGGTTTTGTGTGTTTATCACTTTCTCGCATGGCAAAGTTACAGCGGGAGTCAGACTAACACTTAAGACAGTGCTACACTCACAGACCTGTTAGAACCATGGTGTATATGGTGTAGTAGTATTATAAACGTCTTTTTGAGAACTGTACCTTTACAATAACAACAAAAATGACATTGTAGATGTATTTTTGTAAAAGCAAAAATTAAAATTCACTAATTTGAAGTAATAAAGCAATTTTAGTTCAATTAATGTGGGGTTCGTATGTTTTCAAGTATTATTATCTAATACAAATGATTTGAAACAGATCTATTTGACCTAGAGATGGAAATGCTAACGGATACTACTTGTCTTGGTCAGAGTGGACCTGAAAGTAATGGCAATAAAGGAGTACTCCACACTCCCTTGATATTAAGTACAGGAGCCTCACCACCAGATGCAGTTTAGTATCATACCCTGGATACCCCTTTTTTTGAGGGGGTTTTACTCTCTGGTGGGGAGACGACAGATTTTAAACCACTTTAACTGAATTGATAAAAAGATTAATTGGTGCATAACATAAAATAACTTTTGTAATGATTTTTGTTGGTGGCTTATTATAAAGATAGTAAAATGTCAGTGAAGACTCAAACTCACTAAAACCCTATTTGAAAGAGGATGATGACTAAATTGGAGAATGGCAGAATCAAAATGCAAGAATTTAACTTCATGTATATTGAATTGCCATTTATAAACTAGTTCCACTTATTTGTAAATATATTTGATGCACTTTTTAAAAAAGTTACAAAAAATTCGGCATTTTATAAAATCAAGGGTCAGCTTTAGGTTCCCAGTTAGTGAAGGTCTAGCATAGCAGTGGCCTTTGAACTGAAAATATTTCTGCAAATGTAAACAAGGTCTGAATACATATGAAACTTCTAAAAATGACCTGATAGTTGAGAGAGCTACAAATATCAGGTGAAAACCCTTCACCTGATATTCTGATATGAATATCAGGTGAAGGGTTTTCACCTAATATTCATAGTTTAATCCAGTTTTAACTTTTTTTTTTTTTTTAAATGCCTTCCCAAATTTAGACATGTCTTATAAACCATCAAATACAGTAACTATGATATAAAAATAAATATGAAATAATTTGGTATCAAACTTAGATGCTGATGGAAGCTTTTAATTGAACACCGTAACTGTCTGTTATTTTAGAGGTTATTTATATCATTCTTTCCAATATTTTTATCATAATATTTTTATCACTTTCTATTAAAACATTAGAAATTTGCATTTTATCCATGTTATGTCCAAAGTCTGAATGTTCCCATTTCGAACAACAATACTAAATTCTTGTTGACTCTGCAAACAAAAAACCTAGAACATCTTTTTGTGCAGGCCTGTTGATAAGGACAATAAAGGGTGAGGTATATCCTGTTACAACCTCATCAGGAGAATATTTGAAAAGTAAGATAAGTTTCAAGTGGATTTAAGTTTTATAGCTACAGTTTTCTTTGACACTGGTTTGGTGGTTTGTTCTTTAGAAAAAAAAAAAAAAAAAAAAAAAAAAAAGGAAAAGCAGCCTCAAGCACTATCACAATGCTTTCCTATCAGCAGCTTTTGTTATCCACGAGTAGTGGTTCAGAAGAGACAAGTTTATTTTTCCTATTTTAAACACAAAGTCACATAATGCATAATAGGCTTCTTTGTGTTTTATTTGATACATATGTGTATATATTTCATGTTCTTTTTAAGGCAACATAAATAGCTATGGCAATGGTGCTATTCTCAATGATCCTTTTTTTAACCTTCATTTATAGTGTTGTTTTGTGTTTTTTAGCTCGAGAATGACCATAATGCATTAATATTTTCCATGGTACTACGGAGAAAATAAAAAAGCCAATGCTGAGGAGATCTCTTTCACTTCTCCCATAACACCTGGTTGTAGCGGCATTACTCATATAGCGCATATCTTGGTTAGTAAATAGCCTGGTGGAACTCATACCTCCAAGGTCTACAGCTGGTTTGAAGTCAAAGTTTTCTTTCTCCTAGACTAGTTGCTATCTCAAGGTTAAAGAGCCCAGTCTGTCCTATTTACACATAGCTAGAGAATGATTGTAGGATTCATATCTTTCCCAAGGGTATTAATACTATGTGAAATGCAAACAGCCATGTTCAGGTTCAGATTTGTGTAACAGTGCCCACTTCTTACAATAACCATGATGTCAATAGTGTTTCTGTAAAGATATTTTATATATATATATATATATATATATATATATATATATATATATATATATATATATATATATATAAGCATTACTTTTTACAGTTTAATAGACTTCATTTTATTTACCAGATTAAAGCATAAGTAGTTACATATAGTAATGCAAACTTAAAAAACCAAAAAAAACCCAAACATAGCATTATATAAAATCTGAAATATACAAGATAGTAGTGAATGTATTAAATTAAGGAGTCCTTGTGTCTCTTATGATGATGATCTATGCCATTGACCAGAAAATAGTTTATAGACAGTAAAAACCTTGGATAGATAATCTATCAATAATGCAACATTTACCCAATGCAGGTGCAAACACTTCCCTCAATGCTGCCTTTGTAAAATTATTTCACTTGATGCACTGAAGTAAGTCAGTCTATTACCAAAGTCCTCAAATTGCATAAATCAAAAGCTTAGAAGCCATCATCTAAAAGATTTAAATACAATCATAATGCATTCCAAAACTTTATAGAAATCAATAAAATGATGATACTATCGGTCTGAAGTCATCAAATTTCAGATAAACATTTCACAAACAGAATATTATAAAATCTAAAATAATCTAAATTATGCTTTCCTTTTTAAATTCCAATACCCAAGTCTTCAAATTTAGCTACTGAAAAAAACTGGAATTTATACAGTGATTTAATGCTTGTTCAAATACTTATAACACATTGTTAAGCATTACCAAGTAGAAAATGCAAGTCATAATTATTTGAACAAGCACAAAATATTTTGCATTGCCAAAGATTGCAGGGGCCCATTAAGGATTTTGGGCACCAGATTAATGTACTAGTTTGGCATTTTTTTTTTAAATAGCAATACAAATTCTTTTTGTCAATTTCTATTATTGAATCTATGCAAGATTTTAGAAGGATAGAAAACCTTTTGTTTAACAATTCTTAAACATTTTTCAGAAATTTAATATTCACAATTAAAAAACATGATAAAATATATCAAGACTTATATTGATTTTGATAAAATTTCAATCTTGTTTTAGCTATCAAAACCAATCAATTAAAAGCAACTTGTCTGGTCAAATATACATAAGTAGCACTATATATATATGTGAACGATACAGACAATACCATTCTCAGTATCTGTATAGCCAGTGATTTCACTGGTCTGACTCAAATCTCTCTGGTGGGATAATGTAAACTGCTTCCTTTAAGTTCCTTATTTTTTAGATTATGGTTTAGAATATGCTGATTATATCCTTCGTAGTGGGGTACCCCCAACAAAAAAAAAAAGAAAAGAAAAAAGCGTTCAGGATATGATTAAACTACATCTGATGGAGAAACACCAGTTTTCAAGATCAGGGGAGTGTAGAGTACCCATTCATTGCAATTACTCACAGGAGTGGTAGTACCTGTTAGGTTCTCATCTTTTGTGGACAAATAGATGTGTGCAAATTATTTAGTCAAAAGGATTACTTAATACAAACAATTTATTTTAATAGTAAGAATAGTTACTTAAAATTATAATTGTTTACTAAGGATTAAGTAAAGTTGGTGAGTGTAGTCGACAGCAACCAGAAGGCTCCCTTTTCAATAGCTACTACAGTAGGAGAGGGCACTACTCCTTTCCCTGGTTTGCTCCTCTTTATCCTTGATACGTACCTTATATCGCTGAGTGTTAAGCAAGGAAGTATCAAGTACCATTTTTAAAGTCTTTGGTATGAGGTGACCTGGGTTCAATCGCAGGTTGAGTCATACCAAAGACTCAGAAAATGGTACTTGATGCCACTTTGCTTAACACTCAGCATTATAAAGTAAGGATCAAGGGTAAAGTGGAGCAATCCAGGGAAAGGAGTAGCGCCCTCCCCTAAACCTAGGTGTAGCAGCTATTGAAAAGGGAGCCTTTGGGTCACCCTCATCTATGGTCGCCAACTTTACTTACTTACTAAGGATTATTATTGGTTACTTGAAATATTAGGTTGTTTGGTTAAATGGTTTATCCATACTTGGTGGTTACTTAATGCCAAATCCTGTTTATTTATTTAAGTGAATTGTTTGTTGGTAACTTTATTTTTCAGATAATTTATAGTTCATTTGTTTTCCTAGCGTTAAATGGTTTCTAGTATTGATAACAATTCTATTTAATGTTAATCATTTGTTTGCACACAGCTTTATGGGTTTAAATAACTACTACTACTAATAATAATAATTCCAAGTAAACAACTGAAGAATTCAATTCAACCCCTAGAGGGCAACTTTATGGACCTGAGACTAATGGCAATGAATGGATACTCCAAGTTCCCCAAATTTCAGGACTGGAGTCTCACCATCAGACGGTATAGTATCATACCTATGACACTCATTAGTTGGGTCTAACCAAGATCACTGAGAAGGCCAGAATGGTGGAGGTAGGAAATCATGTGATATTCATTTGAGTCCAACTTCAAAAAGTGCATTAAATATTTCACAATGTTTTGAATCATTTATCAATTTTTTTTTCTTCTAAATATTAAATCAATTTATAAATAAAAATGTTTTATTGATGTATTTTACTTCATTGCAAAGGAATTATTATAGTGTTTTCTTTTCTGAAAGATAAAACATTATCTGATATATGGACACATGAAATTAAAAGAATAGATTTTACTCCTAAATTTAGCAAAGTGAGTAGTTTTTATATCAAAAAGCAAGTAAATTTAATTGAATCTTTAATGATTCAATTATTTTGTGTCCTTGCCATTCACAATACTTCAAAACAAAGTTACGATACATAAATCAAGCAAAAGTGTAAAAAGCTAAAAATTTTATTTTTTAAAAAGTAAACTTAGAAGAAATTCAATATAAGTTCATAAAGGAATATTTTTATAGGCATGAAAAAGAAATCTAATTATTCTAAAAACTTTTCAAATAATTTAATCAATAAAAAATCCTTTATTATTTGAATTTTAAAAATGTATAATGTTAATTTTTATTTTTACATAACTTAGTTGAATTAGTTTGCTTTTATGGAATATCAACTATTGTTATATACGTATAAACATCATTTGACATTAAAAAGGTTTTTTTATGGACAAATCCTGTTTATGCATTTATATTCAATATATGATTTGTGAACATTTTGTTGACAACATTTTTAAATGAGCATTTTTTTTGCACTCGATTAAATGGTTTCAAGTATTTCTATCTAATATGAATAATTAATCATCTGTTTGCACAAAGTTAAATGGCTTCAAGCATTGTTATTTATCATCAGTCATTTGTTTGCACCCATTTAAATGGATATACATATGATTTTTGAGCGAGTAGTAGACCAGGGAGCAATAGCAATGATGGATACTCCACATTCCTCAAAGATCCAGGCCGAGAGTCTTACCATCAAATGGTTTAATGGTCATTAAGGACATTGTTGGAGATGTTTTACCCCTCTGCAGAAATGAGGCTGCTTAGTGGAATTAATGAACTAAATTATGCTCCTTAAAAATATCTGAACACTTCCTTTTTTCCGAAAATTGTAAGAAAAATAAATTTCAATATTGTAAATTTTTGCTATTTTTCTTAGATTTTTTTACAAGAATTTAAAATGTTTCATTTTAAAAATCTACATTTTTTAACTGAGGATATAAGGAGAGAACAGTCAACTTTTGAGAAAAAACAGGAACCACAATTGCAGTTAGACTTTAGAAAACATATCTTGTGCTATCACTAGAATTCTACTTAACCTGTCCCTCATATTTATCTTTATTGCCCCCCCCCCCCCTTAGTGAGTCACCAGGTTCTTGGAGAATATGCTCCTTGAAGGTGCTTTAAAAATCAAAGTATTACTGATGACTTAGCATACATTTAGCCAAAGAACATCCATAATAAAGATGATCTAGAAGGGTATATCAGTTTTCTTGGTAGAAATTACTGGTGTGTTATTAGGCAGCAAGAGACACTCGTATGCCACATCATCAAATCCTCATATCCAAAAATCTGTCTCTTTTAATCAGATTTTGCTGTACATGTGTTTTGTAGGGATGTGGAAATGAATACAGTAGGGGACAATAAGATTCCTAAACATGTAACTGACCAAAATACTTTTCAAATTCTGATGGAAAAAGTATGAAAAAAAAAAAAAAAACTGGACACAGAACAGCTGTAAACCAAACCTCAAAATGTGATTTCTATATAAAAATTAGTAATGCCATTTCTACCATTGATGCAAGAAGAATCAAACAAAAATTTTAATGCAATAAAATTTATGTATGAGATGTAAAACTTAATGAAACAATTGTTTCATTATCCAATTGAAATGATATTTTCTTTGTTTTATAACTACTCTCCTAAAAGTGTACAGGTTAAAAGTGCAAAAATATAATTCTACTTTGCTATTCAATCATTTAAAGACAAACCTTATCGTACATGAATCCTTTGAACAACATAATTTTCTTATGAATATATCAAAAATAAATTTAAGTTACAAGTACAGAATGACATCACCAAACCTTTACTTGTTGAGGTTTGATTGGTTGACTTTTATGGCATATCAACCCTTGTAGGTTGTTTAATGCAAAATCCGATTATATACGATTTGTAAACATAATTTGTTAGTAATATTCCAAACAAACCAGAGCTCATTTGTTTGCAAACAGTTCAATGGTTTCAAGTGTTGCTATCTAACACTAATAATCCTATTTAATATCAATCATTTGTTTGCAAACAGCTGAATTGTGAAACATTTCTATTTGACCCATTGCTGGGACCCTAACAGATATTACCACTTGGAGTCATAGTGGACCTGGGAATAATAGTAAGGAAGGGATACTCTACAATCTCTAAAGCTCCAGGATTGAAGCCTCACCATCAGATGGTTTAGTATCATATCCAGAACATTCATTTTGCTAAAGGGTCTTGCATCTCTGCAGAGATGCAAGTGACATATTCTGCAGCCCCTAATAACTGCACTGCTGTTGAAATGTTGGTGAAATTCACCTCAAACCTTATTTTGATTATAAAGGTGGAAATTGATGTTGGCTTATCTGACAACAGCAATGAAGCTGCAACAAGTGCTTTTGCTTTTATGCTTAGCAGTATATTCTCACAATTTAAGGATATTGTGCAAGTTATGCCAACTAAATGTCTTCAAGCTATGAATTTGTCATAGTTAAATGTATAATAATTGGTTTCATGGAGATAGGCTTTCAAGTATTAACAATCAAAGCAGATAATGCTATAAATAAAAAAAGCTATATCTTTCTTTTTAGTCAGCCAAAAGTTTCAGTTGTATATCAACACCCAGTCTAGACCTCTTTTCTTTCAATTTATTTAGTCCACATTAAAATTGGCTTGGTCAAAAAGATACAAGTAAATACATTTCATTCCCAATATTTTGTCATAATGGAAATCAGGAATTTGTATCCAAATAGCCTCATTTTGTACCTTACAGAAATTTCATTCTTTGGAATCTCCATTTTGGAATTGTTATAAATTAACCTCAAAAGCATTTTCTTCCATTAATCAAAGGCAAAATGTTTATTTTGTTCTGTAAATTTTTTATAAGTGTACTATTCAGGGATTATTGTCCTTAGGAAAAGAGAAATATTTGCCTAATTTTGCTGAAGCCGCAGAATGCATAAACATTTTTTATTTGCTAGTCAATACGGAATGTAAAAATACCCGATAACAGTTATTGGCTTAGAAATAAATACTGTCATTCACTAAGAGTAAATGAAGAAAATTTTACATTTCTCAATTCTGCGACTGGTTAAAATCTTGGAATAGAATTTCTGGAAGAAATAGCAAATTAATAAAATTTATAAGAATCAAGCTGGGATGAAGTGACACAGAAATGAAAGTTGGATGTGTATAAATTTAGGCTGATGTTGATAAATACAGAGAGGTTCTTCCCATTATACTTTGCTAGTTATTGCTTTTGTGCAGCTTTTAAGCAAACTAAATACAATTGTTACAAAAATTTTATATCTGGAAGAGATAATATAGAAGAAACACCAGTAAGAAACAGTTGTTTTCAGGGTATTAAAAGAAATCCTAATGATACAACTACAAATTTTGTTCTATATAATTATGAAGTCATTGGAAAACTGATAAAAGATTTTCTTCATTAAGTAAATCAAAGGAAATTCACCATACATATAACAGGAGACGTTTTAGCAGATTAATGTTTACTCTTGTGATGAGGGGGTCACAGCATAGAATAAAAAGAATGTTTGTCAGGAGCTCTACAAATGCTCTCTTAAATGATTCTTATTCTTGGAAAAATGAAAATATTACAAGCAACAAATTCAGTAAAAAAGAACACCTCAAATATTCTTTTAAGTTTTCTATTTGTAACATTTTTCTCTAAATATTTGATTTTTAAATCTATTGTTTGTATCTAATTCATTTACTTTTTTATCATCACTTGTAATTTGTTTGTTCTCTAATTCAGTTGTTGCTGTATTTGAGTATTGAGTAATTAATGTTAAATCCAGGAGGTGTCTGTTCTGGCCACTGGCAGCCTCCTGTTGCTCTGTCAATGTATCTGTGGAAAATCTGTGGCAAACAGGGTGTTTTTCCGGGTAGGACTTGGGACCCTTCCCTCAATCAAATCCCAAAATATCTTCTTCAATGAGCAACATATTACTTGCTCGGGTGGAAGCCAGTTCAACCCAACCAGGGTGAAAGCCAGTACAAGTAAGTAATAAGAACTTAATTATATTGTAACTTTACAATTATTAGAATTAAAATAGAAACATGTAAATTAAAACAATGCTGATTATGATATTAAAAAAATGATTATTAGATTTGAAACAATTAAAATGAATGAATTTCAGTCTTTAAAATTTAATAAAACATAATGTGATGTTTAGTTTATTTACTTTAAATGGAGCATTCAGCAACAACAATTTAAAAAATTTTTTTCAATGAATATAAAATAAAATTCAGTATAAAATCCAACTGTTTCTTTTTTGAAATGTAATTTTAAAAAGTTTTCTTAAAAAAACAACAAAAAACAAAAACAAAAAAAACCCAAAACATTTTTTAGTTTACTATCATTTATTACTGACGTTAGAATAACTGCTTGTCTCACTGACATCAGGGACTACTTTTGAGACATCACAATCAAGCTGGCATTCCCTTTCAGTGGTCTCAGTCTAAACCCTTTGCAGACGTGCAATTGGTGGATTTTCTTGCACTTTTTGACAGGCTAGTAAATGGTACTGTAAACTAATAATTCTATTTAATTGTTTGCATATAGCTTAAATGGTTTCTCAACAGAATTGACCCTTAGTCACCGTCTTCAGGTATCTTTATGAGAAGGGTTGGGTGTTTACCACAAGTGTAATTTTAAGAATACGGTTGACAATCATATGGTGTTGGGGGCTTGTCGTAACCAGCCAACTGTATCGAGCCTCTCCGGTTGCCTAGGTCAATAAGGGCCAAAAGTAGAGTGTTGCACGTCACATGACCACTTTGCTCAGTCATGGAATGCTCAGCCATTAGGACCTCATCCTCTAGCATCATGAGTCACCACCCACAGCAAACAGATGACCTCATTGAAGAGGGGGAAGGTCTTATCATACTACAGAGGTACAGTCAACATTCTACAGCGCAGCTGACTTGAAATCATGATTGGATGCAAACAACTATTATTAAATGGAAATAATTACTTGAAATTATATAATTATTACTTTCAGATAGGAATATTTGATATAACTGCATACAAAAAAACTAACAATTACACAAAAATGTAAGTAGAAATGCATAGTAAACAATTCCCTAACCTTTAGGCATAAAATAACCCTAGATGGGTTGACATGGCATTAAAATCGATCAACACTTTTTCTATGGAATTCATCCAGTAGATGATATATATGATCTACCATACTAGGTAGTTTCTTCCTCCACTTTGGAAATGTGGGTTTTTTTTTTATATATTTCTTGAGTGATTTTATATTCCTTCCTACTTTTGTATGGAATGTAATAAAATTGAAATAACTTCTAAAAACTATAAAGAGATTGTAAGCTTACTTTGCAAATATCAAATATAATCCAATTTTTCTATTTTCTAAGTTTACAAAGTATGTAACAATTATAGTTTTAATCTCAATTTATAAATTCCTTTGTGAATGATATGATTTTTAAAAAAGGTTTTACTGTTTGTTCATTTTTTATTGATCCTAAAAGGTGATTGCGTATGTGACAGTGAGGAAGGGAGAAGAATATTAGTAGATAAGATGCACATAAAGTAGGATTATCTTAAAAATACAATTGACCCAAGTTTAAAGATAACAGCTTTAAGATAACATGACTGATTCCCAACTTTAAATATAGTTTTCACTTCCAACAGAAATATTCTTGGCTGATAAGAGAATATTTTGAATCAAGATAGCAAAAGTAAATAAAAAAAAATGTACTAAATTTTGATTTGTCCCATTTCAAATCTAACAAATACCCATTTACATTAAATAAAAAAGGTCAAAACATGATCACAGTTGCTTATTTATAATCTTTGTTCATAAAAAGAATCATGTCAAGTTGTCACAACTGGTAATTGTAACAATAAAAAATAAATACATAAGAAAAAACAGATTTATCTATGATTTTTGAATGAGAAAAATTTTAAAGTTTTGAGGAGAAATATTTAAAGTAACAATTAGATATTGATTTAAAATTTGGTCAGGATTGCGTTTAGATTTTATGGCATATCAACCTTTGTAGGTTATTTAATGCCAAATTCACTTTTATACAAAAGGAACAGTTCTATTAGCATAAGTACACAATTTGATTGTAAAAAATATTTCTATTTCAAGCTATCCAGTTTAGTCAAACAGTTCTAATTCCACCAATTCAATCAAGTATAAGTATAGTTTTTGTCCACACATGAATAAATGTTAAAACAGATCTATTTCACACAATTCAGTTTAGCATAAGTATGCAGTTTAAATATCAAAACAGTTCTATTTCAAGTAATTCAGTTTAGCATAAGTACTCATTTTAGTTCTATTTGACCCATAGAT
Source organism: Sepioteuthis lessoniana (assembly GCA_963585895.1). NCBI lineage: Eukaryota > Metazoa > Mollusca > Cephalopoda > Myopsida > Loliginidae > Sepioteuthis > Sepioteuthis lessoniana. The sequence goes on along the minus strand of OY757929.1, from coordinate 765,743 downwards.
AGGACCCTATCAAGAGCTACCACTCCAGGCCACAATGGACGTGAGAGTGATGGCAATGAAGGAGTGCTCCACATTCCCCAAAGCTCCAGCATTTATGGATCCTCACCATCAGATCGTTTTTGTCATATCCAGGACACTCGTTCATATGTGTGGGTGTGTGGAGGGGTTTTACTCTTCTGCAGAGATACAGTTGGTATATTCTACAGCCCCGGCCAATTGGGCAATACACAGAGTTAAATGCAAAAACAATTTTATTTCAGATAATTGAGTTTAGCAAAAGAATGCAATTTAAATGTCAAAACAGTTCTATTTTAAGTAATTCAGTTTAGCATAAATACGCAGTTTAAATGCAACAAACAGTAAACTCTTGAAACCACGGTTTAGTTCTATTTGACCCACAAATAGGACCCTATCAAATGCAACTACTCCAAGCCAGAGTGGACCTGGGAGTGATAGCAGTGAAGGAGTGCTCCACATTCCCATAAGCTCCAGCATTAATAGAACTTCACCATCAGATTATTTAGTGTCATATCCAGGGCACTCATTGGGAGGGTTTACTCCCCCCCTGCAGAGGTGCAATCGGTGTATTCTACAGCCCCAGCTGACTGGCAATGTCAGGATTGTTAAACTTAAGTAAGTAAGGATGTTATATAAGTAAGTTGGTCAACTGTAGTCAGGGGTGACCTGAAGGCTCCCTTTTCAATGGCTATTCCACTGAGGCGTAGGGGAGGGCACTACAACTTTCCCTGGATTATACCACTTATCCTTGTCTGTACCTTATAATGCTGAGTGTTAAACAAGGAGGCATTCAGTACCATTTTTTGAAGCTTTGGAATGACTTGACCTCAGATTGAACCTCTGTCTCCTGGACCATTGGCAAACACTAACCCTTATGGCAATAGGCCATAATGCTATGTAATTATTTTATATTTCCAGCTTAAAGACCTAATGTTTCATGAAACTTATTCTAATAAAACATTTCTATTAAAGAGAGGATTTATATTAAGTAGGCGAACACTAATATATATATATATATATATATATATATATATTTCACAGATATTGATAAAAAATTTTAAAATTTAGTCCTACCTTGAAATTGTGTCTTAAAATGCCAATAACACTTGGCAACTTTGTTGATATTGCAGTTGTGTGATTCTTAATGGACAGTTTTTCAAACAAACTTGTCATCAGTTTAAGTTGTTTACACAGGACATTATATGGTACTAAAAAAAGTAGCTGGTTTATGACAGGATTAAAAGGATTTTCGGAACACCAGTGAGTAAGATAAAGGAGAAGGAAGTGAGTTGGAAGATAAGAATTAAAAATGTGTCCTGATTTGTAGTCAGAAGATTTGGTCTCTTTATTCAAGTAAAAATTATTTTATTAATTTTTTTTTCATTTTTTTGTTTACATTTTTAATAATATAGAAAAAATATGTAACCCTATACTGGACAAAGGTTTAATGCATCTTCATTATTTTTGGGGTCTCAAATATTTATTTTTTCTAACAGAACAATTTCTTTAGTCAATTTTTGAAAAAGCTGTATAGTTTTTAATTCAAGTTTTTATTTACCCTTTAAAAACCTAATGATAAAAAAATCTAAGAATTCACATAATTGTTTTAAGTGGAAAAATATTTTTCAAATGTAACCCAAAATTTTTAAGTCATGCGAAACAATTTTATTTTTCTAAAAAATTTTTTTAAATAAGAGAAATTAAAATTCTGTTCTTAATTACCTGTTGAGTTAGAGTGATAAAAAAATATTCATTTAATTTTTCTTTTTTAGTCTATAGAAAAAGCTAAGAATTAAAAATTTTTCTTTTTTCAGATGGAAAATTTTGTGTATTAATTCAAACGAAAAGTATTTGTTTATTCTATAATTAGTTTTTTCCTTTTGATTTCTTCTAAAAACAATTGAAAAGTATTTGTTTAAAAAGTCAGTTTTTGACTTATTAAACAAAAGCATTGTTTATCAATGTTATTTTTTTCTTTTTTTTTAACCTTCCAAAAATGTAACGTTATAGGTAGATACAATAAAAAGAAGCTAACAATTAGAAATAGTAAATTCTTTATATTACAATATTTTTTTTGCGGGGGTTACATTTAAAGTAGAAAAGATATTCTTTGGTTTAAAACATTTTTCATGATTTTCTTTAGTTCTAAAAATTAATTTTATTTTACAATTAGTACTAAATTACAGAACAACTTTCTGAGTTACATATCAACACATTCCTACCAAAACAGATGCGACTCCTTGAGATATATATATATATGACCCGATAGGTCTAAAAGGTCAGTTGAAGAAATTTATTCACCATAAAAATTAGCCTCAGCAGATTTTAGAAGAATGAACCCAGTACATTGTAAAAAGTGAGAATTAACAAAGGTCAGAATGAGTAAATCAGAAAAAGTGTTATTTTGACCAAAAAGAAAAAAATATGTACATTGAAAGAGTGTTATTCTCATGAATCAGAAACTCAAACAGGATTGTTTTGTCTACAAAGCCAAGGTAGGCAGAAAATAGGTTGATGGGATTGACCTGGAGGTCAGCCACCTGCTATCAGCACCTGAAAATGAAAAATTTGGGAAACAGCAAATCTAAAAAAAAGAAAAAAAAAAAAAAAGTTTGGAAAATTATAATTCAGTTTTCTTACCATCCTGAATGAATGGTTACTAATGTCATGTCATGTGGACACATAAGACTCTGTAATTCCAAATTTGGAAAGGGCCACCCCTTTTAGATAAGAGTAAAGGGGAGAGTAACAAACAGTGGGCAGTGAAATTGATTGTTGGAAACCAAGTCAGTAGAAGTTTAAGGATTCTTAGCTTCACCACCATCACCACCCCACTAATGGTGATGTACATAAAGTACAAGGCTCCACCCCTAAAGAAGAGAGTCCCATAGAGAGAGAATGGGAGTTGAATCCCCTTGTTGCTCTAGGACTTTACCAGACTACCATAAGTGTAGACAAAGTGAAATGAATTGAGAAAACATGACAATTGAACAGAGAAACAGAGAAAGCCCGAATTAATGCGTCAGTAGAAAAAAGTGACTACTTGATTCCACCACCTTGCATTCTACCATAGTTTCCTGGGTATAGAATGTGAAGAAAGCCTGTTATATTACAACACTTTGGAATAATCCCAAGGATTGAGAGAAAGCAAATATAACCGCCATTGAGATTACCTTTCATCAAACTGTAGACAGCAAAAACAGGAAAGCCTAGACTTATACAAGGGATCGACCGATACTTTGCTAACCGGGTCTCTGATAAATCCCCACCTCTGTGAAGGCTTGTACCATTGTTAAGAGACATTTTTTCTTTTCTTGTTAAATCTTATAGTTATAAAGCTATATTTCCTCAGTTGTTGGTGTTGGCTTTTTTTGCTTTCTTAATTGTGCGGTCTCATCTGTTTACTTACCAATTGGCAGCTCTAATTAGTGATAAATCTGTTGTCTAGATCTAAAAAAGTACAACTTGGATGGATAACAAATCTATTGTGTCATCCAAAGATATATCCAGATTGGAAGCAAAATCAACCATGTTTGGTGAGGCTGGGTGTACTCGCTGACACACACACACACACACACGTGTATGTTGGTCGAAAATGTTCAAAGATTCAGTGTTTTTTTTAATATTATAAATTTCTGGATGATATCAAGAAAATAACTTGTCTTAGTAATTTTAATTTTTCTACAAGATTAAATACTTTTAACCATTATTGATAGTTTTTTTATACAACTTTTACTCACACTTCCCATCCGTGGCATCTTACTGCTTTGCTAGAAGAAAGTTTAAAAACTACTGAATAAACAAATCCTTGTCATATAAAATAAAAAATTGCCACTCATAATTATAAAAATAAAGCTTGTAGTTGTAAATTATTTTTATGACTTGTTTTTATATTTGTTAATCTATTGTAATATTTTTCTGCATCTTGTGCATTGAGTACTAAATATTTTGTGGCTTGGAGGTGCTAAAGGCATTAAATTATATATAACTTCAGTTTTTATGCTATCATATTCTTCAGTATTTTTGATAGCAAATATCACAAAATAAATTACAAAATTTTGCAGTTCTTGTCTGGATTTGGTTAGACTGGGCATTTTCTCCATTGTAGAAGAATCAATTTTCTTTATGTTGCTCATTTTTTTGTCTCTTCAGTTGTTCTTTTGTAATGTGGATTTTTTTACTCTCATTCTTACTGTATCCTAACAAATTATTTAAAACTGGTGTCAATATATCATTCTTGAATCTTGGGGAAAAATAAACAGGAAAAATTGTCTGACAACAGCACATAAAACAAATTCACTTTTGCAGTTTAAAACTAAGATAGTAAACAATAATAAAAAAAGAAAAAATCTGATTCCATAAAATTTTAAAGATGGTCAGAAACTCATTTGAAAGCATCCACAAATAAAAAGGTATCTAAATGTTTTTTATTTGAGATGAGCTGGTGACATAACCATTTAAAATTATTTAAGAATAATGTCCTGGGAAAGGCATGAATCCACTTCTTCTGTCAACTATGGGTAAACAACACAATTGGAGTCCTTTAGCTTTGTGAAAGGCAATTCATCTTGGATGAATAATAGGTTATGTCAAGGATCATTCTTTACTTCTGGTAACAAGTAATCTAGTCATGTTACTGAGAGAAGAGATCGGCACTGCCAAGTAAACCCCCATTGCCCTAAAAGGGATTTACCAAACACTGACAACTTAATAGGTTGTAAGAAACATTTGTGATAAAATTTACAATTGGGTTGTATACAATACACAAAAGTGGCAGGGATATACAGATGTGATTTCATTTGATTTATTTTTTGTATGAAACATACATGAATGAGTATATAATTTAGAAGTCCATTAAATTCACCAAATGGTAAATTTGTGGCTAAATCCAGAATTTAATTATCACTTCCATAGTTTTTAAGATAATGCACAAATAATATGATAAAATATATACATTCACTTGCATATTAGACATATGAATCTATAAAGGTTCCTATTTCAACAGTAATTCATCATTATCTGGGCTTTTGTTTTTTTAGATCAAAAGATTCTTATTTTCATGCTATAATTTGTTGACATATTGAGAATTTGGATGATTATAAATAATGACATTCACTGAATATGTAGAACCAACAAAATTATTCAATTATAAGCTGGACTAGAAATTGCTTTATTTGCTAAGTTATAACATTTTAAGTGTTTCGCGCCAATAAAAATCATCTTGATATCTTTTATCAGGTTACAGTAGCATACATGTAAGAAAAAAAAAAAAAAAGACATGAAAACCAAATTGATGAAATTTTTTTTTTATTTACTTACATTTCACCATTTTTTGAGTTTCAGATAATTCTGGCAAAATATAGATATAGAAACACTAAGATGGTTTTCCTGTCTTATTTTTCTTCTATTCTTTTCAACATTGTGTATAAATCTGTTTTTGAAGTCCATTTATTTTTTACAGAATGGAGCAGAAATGATTGGTCAGTCAATGTGCTGATATTATTGGCTCTATTACTTCTTCCCTATTCTATATCAACCGGATGTTAAAAGCTTTAAATGTTTGATAGTACATTTTGGTTATATAGTCATTACAAGACTAAATCCTGGGTGACTGTACTGACTTTTGACTGTTTTAAAAACAAGTTTCCAAGACAAAAAAACAATTCACTCTTTCTATAAACACATGATTCATTGGAAAAGAAAAGCAGTAAAAAATAAAATGATTTGAAAAAATAACCTTCAAAATAAAAGTTTGTTCTTTCCTCTTTGCTTAAGTTCTTCAAGAAATTTCAAAGAAAAGCCAGAATCAATTCGAAGAAAAATTTTTTGAGTTGCAGAAAAATTTTTCTCAAAAAAAAAAAAAAAAAAAAAAAAAGTTAATTTGATTACAGATCTTATTTTTGAAGTTTTAATTCCTTTTAATTGAAATGAAAGTGTCAAGATTTTGCACTGAATGTTTTTCTTTGGTCACCTGTGACCACTTAAAAAAAAAAAAAAAAAAAAAAAAAAAAATGCTTGATTTATGCTTACAGTCATTGGAAATTTTCTTCTGTTAAAATTTAAAATGCCAGGTCCTGTTATGAGAGCAAATTACTTTCAGCAGCAAAACAAATGCCACTTGATGTATACATGAAAAAAGGTTTGATATAATTGTGATATAAAAGCAATTAGGAATACTACTACTTACAGGAGCTGAAGATGTTAAATATATCTTCCCTTTCTCTTCATTTTATCCTGTCTTTTTTGCTTCTAAAAGCTGCCAAGTGAAACTGAAAATTAAGAAAGAAAAAAAAAGAAATATTTATTCAAAAAGGAAAGGAAGAAAAAAGGAAAGTCATTAAATGAAAAAGAAAAAATATTGAAATGATTGCTTTAACTGAAGAAGAAAAAAGTCAGTTTAAAATAAGAAAAGAATGAACAAAAAGTTAGGATTAAAAAGAGATTTTAATATTGGAGGAAATGATTATTCAAAATGAAGATGGATTATTTTAAGTGAAGGAAAATGAGAAAGGAAAGAGAAGGAATATAAAAGAGATTAGCAAGAGAAAGAGGTTGAAAGAAAAAGTAAATTAGAGAGAGAATTGGGGGGAAATCAAGAATGTTAGGAAAAAAGAGAAAAATGTTAGAAAAACAGTAAAAAATTGAAAGTCAAAATTAAAATCAAATCTCAGTAATTTTATGACAAATAAAAACTGATATAAAAAATGAGGTAAGAAAAATAAAACGTGTGGGAATGTAGAGGGAAAAAAGAAAGAATTGATCGATTTTAACAGCATGTCAACATGTCTGGGGTTATTTTATGCCTTGAGGTTAAAAAATTCCATTCATTCTACATTCATATTTTTTTTTATAGTTGAATATTTTTCACAGTTTTATCAAGTGTTCCAATCTAATACTTGATTTTTAAACAGGTTTATTTGACTATAGAGATAGGACCCTTACAGATACTACAACTCCAGTGAGCCTGGAAGTAATGGCAATAAAGGGGTACTCCACACTCTCCAGAACTGGAGACTTGCCACCAGATACAGTTTAGTGTCATATCCAGGACACTTTTTTTGGAGGCAGGGATCTTATCCTCTGCAAGGGATAAATTCTAAGCCTTGCAAGCAAAGAGAGGCAATGAAAATATACAACGTTTGTTTTATATAAGTGGATGTAAATTTTTGTACAATAAATGCAACAACTATTGTAAGACAGAAGTAGATTATATAATAATTTTTCAAAAATCAAAAAAGAGAAAAATGAAAGTAAATAGAAATAAGATTTTCTTAAAATGCATTAAAATAAATTATATATATGTACCTGAATAAAATTGTTTTAATCTTTTCTGAAAGATTTTTAGGAAATAAATAGCATGAAAAATGGTAGGAAAAAAAAAATCCCAACAGTTTAAACAAAACGTTTCTCCTTTTGTATCTTAGATAAAATAGTAAGAGGAACATAAAGAAATTTTTTTGAAGGAGAAAAAGTTGTCATCAAAGACTTTTTGCAATGAAATGTCTTTTGGTTTGAAATGGCAGACTAGGTGGGAATGGAAAAGAGAAATAATGGCTGATGGAGTCAAATTGAAAGAAAGAAGATCAAAATGATAGGCATTTCCTCTTTAATATCTATGAATATTTTCATAATCACTTTTCCTAGTCAAAATGAAAATATCGAAGAAAGAGGCAAAAGAAGAGAAGTGTGTCATGCATAGAAATATGTATTAAAGAGTGTGATGAACTGAATGTATAAAGAAATACAGGCATACTGTTTTGTGTGTGCAATTTTATGAAAAGAAAAAAACGCATACATATTTTATATAGATTTATACATTTCTAACATCCATTAATTTGTGATTCCTATATAGAGGGGGAAGAGTGCATATAAATGCTCTGTCTAATGGAAAAAAATGCAGTCGTTGAGTTATAAAGAAACTTATTGTAAAAAGCCAAGCAAAGATCATAGTATAAAATGGGTTAGATACACATTTCCCTTCATGACACTTCTAATATTCAACACTGACAGAATAGATGGTTCATTTTTTTTTTTTTTTTTTTTTATCAACAATTGCCATGTATTAAATCAGAAGTATGTGGAGTGTTGAAATAATTGTGATGTCAATAACATCGGTAAATATTTATATAATAAAAACAATAGTTTTGTCTTGTACAATATTTTTGACTATTCTCTTATTTCAATTCTAGTTGTACATTTATTATTCAATGAAGAATATATAATTAGAATAGAGTTGATAGTGTCAATGGAGCTCGGTGACTGTTAGTTTCTTAAACTTTACTCTTATCAAACCAATGTAATTTCATGACCTCTTCATATTGAAATGATACATTTCAGAAACTGATGTAAATATATCTAGTAAAGAATTTCTGTAAACTTTTAATTTCACATCATAAAACATTAAATTAAACATCATAAAACAGAAAAAACCCAAAGCAAGCAATCCCCCCCTGCAAAAAAAATCCCACTGAATTTTGTTATCTACTATATTTTAAAATCACCATGATCTATTTCTTTCAAAATATCTCCATATTTGAAGAAAAATTTGTATTAAAAATTTCCTCCTCTCAGGGAAAATCTTTCTATTTAACATAACCTGCAACATAAAAAGGTGACATTTGAATATCTTTAAGGATACTAGACCAGATAAGTATTCTTATGTTTTGTATGTCATTTCATTAATCTCAACTATCCACATTCTGAATAATTAGGTCTTGGATTAAATATATTATATTCTTTAACATTAATTTTCAGTTGAAGAATTTTAAGAAATAATCAATTCCTAATGATTGGTACAGTTGCTAATTAACTAATTATTGAATATCACTAACAAGTTCTTTGCTACAAACTTTCTCAATAATTGTAGGCGAGTAGTAATTTAGGATACTGCATACCCACCACCTCCAGTCAAAGACTCCAGTTATGTGGCAGCCAAGTTTTTTTACTTGGTATTGCTTTGGCTGGAATTCATTTTAGATTTAAAAAAAAAAAAAAAAAAAAAAAAAAAAAAAAAATGCGAATTCCAGGTCAAATGATTAAATATCATTTGGGATACTAATGAAGGTGATTTTCATTCATTCTTATTGCTACGAGTGTACCCAATCCAATTTTCACCTAGAAGGGACAATTACAAATTCATATTTAAGAAGTAAAACCAAATCACTTTTTGCCACTCTTTAAACAGGTCTCTGAAGTTAATTCATATAAATTGTCTAGCAGAAGATAAACAAGTATTAAATGGACAACTTTAAAAATCAACGTGCCATCCCATAATATTTGTACATTTGTATATAAATTACATGCACAAAATTGAAGCTACTATTGGACAGAGATAGAATTATAAATTAATTTGAGAGGACAAGTAGATAAACAGTGAAGCAAAAAATCTTGAGGACACTTTTGTTTGTAGATTTCTCCAAGTCATTTGATTCCATACTCAGAGAAAAGATGGAGCAAATACTTCTACTTTATGGTCTTCCTAAAGAAACTGTTACAGCCATAATGATGCTCTATAGAAACATGATAGTCAAAGTTTGGTTTTGTGGCATATCAACCATTGTAGGTTTAATGCCAAATCCATTTTTATGCATATAATTCTATTTCAAACAATTCAGTTTAGTACAAGTATGCAGTTTAAATGTCAAAATAGTTCTAGATTAAATAATTCAGTTTAGCATAACTTTAGTTCTATTTAAACCATACATAGGAACCTATCAGGTGCTAACACTGGGATAAAGGCATACTCCACATTCCCCAAAGCTCCTGCATTACTGGAGCCTCACCATCCAATCGTTTAGTGTCATATACAGGACGCTCATTGGGGGGGAGTGTTACCCCTCTGCAGAGATACAGTGTATTCTATGGCCGCAGCTGACTGGGCCAATCCAGGTTTGCTCACTGGATGGAGACACAGACTTTGACATTCTTGCAGGAGTTCTGCAAGGAGATACATTCGTACAGCATTTGTTTATAATCTGCCTAGATTATGTACTTTGAATGTCAATAGATCTAATAAAAGAAAATGGCGTTACACTTAAAAAAAAAAAAAAAAAAGGCAAGATGTAGACAATATCCTGCAGAAACTATAAGAGATGCAGATGACATGGTGCTTCTTGCAAATACACCTACCCAAGCTGAATCCCTGCAGAATAGTCTGAAGCAAGCAGCAGGAGGCATTGGCCTCCATGTGAACTCAAACAAGATAGAGTACATATGTTTTAATAGGGCAAGAGCCATGTCCATTGTAAATGGCGGTTCTCTGGAATTAGACAAGTTCACGTATCTCAGCAGCAGTATCTCATCAACTGAAAGGCAAAAGCATGGACTGCTATCGATAGGCTATCAATTATTTGGAAGTTCGATCCATCCAGTAAAATAAAACAAGATTTTTTCCAAGCAACAGCAGTGTCAGTACTACTGTATCGATGCACCACATGGAGGCTGACAATGCTTGATGGGAACTGCACAAGAATGCTTTGAGCTATATAGATCAAATCCTGGAAGCAACAATCCATGAAACAACAGCTGTACCTCCTATCTCAAAAACCATTCAAGCAAGATGATCAAGATGTGCAAAATACTGCTAAAGCAAAAACAAACTCATAAGTGACATTTTCCTATAGACCCCCCCCCTTTAGATGGCCACGCCAGCAGCAGAATGTAGCTTGAAAGACCTGATAGGGATGGATGGAAAAAGAGAGAGAGAGAGAGAGAGAGAGAGAGAGAGAGAGTCAGGGAAATCTGTGCTTGCAGCATGACTTGATGAATATATAATGATAGGATACTATTTGCAAGTAAAGTATCATCATTCCTGCAGTTCTATATCACTAGGCATATCTGTTCAGAAAACAGTTCAGAAATTTTGGCATCTACTTTCTTGGTCTCCTTCTAGAATTTGCTGAATAATTTTATAGGCAATCATTGCAATAAATGAAAATTTTGCAGTATTCTTTTAATAAATCATACTGCTGTGGTTTTTTTAAAACTTTTGTTTTAGACCTCATGCAACTTTTCACTCATATTTCAGATAATCTTTCCTTACTTCTTCCAAGATTTTCTGACACAAAAGGTGAATTGTAGAATCTTAGTTCATAAAAAAAAATCAAGATTCTGATAGTTTTAATATTAATATCTAATCTAAAATTTTCAAGGTTAAAAAACCAGAAATTATCTATTTGTGTTTAGGATAACCTAGACAAAACAAAAAAAATGCTGCAAGCTGGTTCAAAAGCACAATAAAAGGAAGCATGACAGAGTAGGAAGAGTGATACACAAGGAATTGTGCTAATAAGTTGAGTCAAACTGAAGAATATGGTATCAGCACAAAAAAAAAAAAAAAAAAAAAAAAAAAAAAAAAAAATCCAAACCAATCAAACCATCTAAGAAAGAAAACTGGATCTAATTGTATGGTGTTAGCACACCTATTTTGGTAAGATACTTCAGACCTTGACCCGATACATTTTAGAACAGAATAGGTACAGCCAAGGCAAGAGGCAGTGAGTTCTGCAACTATACATTTAGTCAATTTCGTACTTTACTATCAATAAGCCAGGAATAGGGCAGTCAATATCATTTACAGTAGTAGCACTCTACATATAAGCAACATCCAACAGAAGGGACATTTAATCTTATGATTGTCTCTCATTGTCTGACTCAAAGGGTACATTGAAGAATTGTTATTTCCTAGATTCAAACAATTAAAATGTTGATCATTCTACAATGTGTGGTCTTAATTTATGAGCTAAGATTTCTAACTGTGTTCAAACACTTTAATGTGTTAAAAATATCTTTGTATGAAAACTAAATCAGATTTTATTTGATTTTTCAACATGCAAATGTTTTTTATGAATGATTTTAATGGCATTTCAACCCATCTAGGGTTATCTTTTTTTGCATGCAGTCCTATGGAATGTAAATAATTTTCAAACAGACCTTTTCAAACCATTGATTGGACACTAACACTCCAAATCAGGATCTGGGAGTAATGACAAAGGTGTACTCCACTCTCCCCAGAGTTCCAGTATTGGAGTCTTACCACCAGATGCAGTTTAGTGTCATACCCAAGATACCTGTATTTTTGGTGAGGGTCTTATCTACCATAGAGGATACAATCAGCATGTTTTAAGCCCTACTGATTTTTTTTTTTTTAGATACATTTTAAATTATATATCCGGCTTGGCTGACAAAACTTAAGGTACAGTAAAAACTAGTTTTTAAAATGTTAATGCAAAATGTTTAGAAGGTTCTGTCTTAAATATTACAAAAACATTAAAAATTCTGTAAAATGGTGCAAGGATTAATCAAATATGTGTGACTAACAAACAGACAACCTAAATATTACCTACATTTACAACCACTAAATATTTAAAACAATGTTCATTCAAAGAGAGTTAAAAGTATTTTGACAATTTCCTAATTAGAAGAGTTTCTCAATTTGAAAAAAAAGATAAAAATAAAAGAAAAAAATTCACAAAAAGATAATTTATAACGATTGAAGAATTGAAATAAAAATTCCAAAATATGCCAATCTCCCTGCTTCATTTTAAACTTGTGAAACATTCTCCCCTCCTGAAAAGAGGGATAAATATCTACTTCATTTCATAAATAAGACAAAGAAAAGAGAAAAAAGCCAAATTCAGAAGAGGATGTCATAATTTTAACCAAAAACCAAACAAATACAAAAACTGAAATTGTTTAGCCATAATTATGAAAACGAACAATAGCATGACGAGTATTCAAACCTTACTTCGAGGCTACAGTCCAGCACTTCAGCCATTTTGCTATGGGGACTCCTGATTTTATGCTTGAAATAATACGTGTGTGTGTGTGGGGCAGTCCTTCATGTTAGCATGTTTGATTAAATAATGAAGACATTTTGTCTATAGGTTGGAGTTGGTAGATGAATTTATTGAAATTGTCCCGAGTGTTTTTATACCTTTCATAGGCAATCATTAGGGGTTGTCAGCAAATGTACAGATTGTTTTTTTTAAATTTTTTTAATGTTGCAAAAATTACATAAACATATAGTTGGAGTAAACTGAGATGCTAATGACATCAAATGATTTTAAAACAAAACTATCAATGGAAGTACAATTTTTATCAAGTGAAATAGAATATTTTTAAATTTTCTATTTTTGCACTTCATTAATAATTCATAAACAAACACACACACACAGCTTTTCCAAACATTGTTGCTATTTTCATAGTTAATTCTAGGCTTTTGTTTTTATATTTAAGGCTTCTAGGATTTATAGTTGTGGCATATTAACTTCATGTGCTATTATAGTTGTGTTTTCAACAAGAATTTTCCGAAATTTGGATTTGAGGAGGGGGTAGCTTTTAAGATGTAGGGCTATGGAAGCAGAATCATTAAGGTGCATAGTAAGACATCTTGAAAGAGTCGTAGTGATAAGACCAAAATACATATTATTTTTGTTGGAGACAGTCTCCAAAGGGATATTTGAACATGTATATGACTGTCCAATCAAGAAGTTCAGTAGAGGGGGAAGAGTTATGGAAAATAATTAGGTCAGAAGTTTTAAATTTGTTGTAGTAAATCATTAGTTATTTTTTTTTTTTGTTAGTATCGGTTGAGATAACATCTTTTTTAGGATAAAATTTTTTAATATTTTCATCCATCTTATTAGGAAATTGATTTTGATAGTAAAGGTTTATTGGTTGTTTATGGTTTTGGGTATTGTCTATGTTATGTTCAGTTTTATTAATGAAATGTTTAATTTTCGCATTAACAATGTTGTTGGGAAACCCATTATTAATAAGGGTTTGTTTTATATTTTTAAGTTTGTTAAGGAAGATAGTTTGAGAGGAAGAGATTAGTTTGGCTCTGGAAATAATTTTTTTTTAATGGTTCATTTATAACGGAAGGGTCATTCTCTATGGAAATTGAGGTTGCAAGGATTAATGTCGGCAGGTTTTTTTATATGTACAGGTCGTAAATTTGTTAATATTACTTGTGTCTATTAGGACACCAAGAAATGGGGTTTGATTGTTGATATTGAGTTCTTGTGTGAAGTTAAGAATGGAGTTATTTTAAAGTCTCTTGTATTACGTTGATTTCATTAGTGCTATTAGTGAGGAGGAGTAGAGAGTTGATGTACCTTAAATAAATATTAGATTTATTAATAGTAATAAAAACCTTATTTTCAAGGTTTGACTTATAAAAGTCTAAAAATAGGTCCCAAAACTAACCCCATTGCAATTCCATCCCTTTGGATGAATATTTTCCATGAAGGATCAAAAAATGTTTCCTCAGTTGTAGAGAATAAAAGTATTTTGTGTAAAGAATTAGAATTGATTTTGAGTTGGGAGCATTCGGTGGTTGTAAATATAATTTATAATTATATCAATTGTTTCTAGAACTGGAACATTTGTGAATAAAATTTCTACATCTAGAGAGGATATTGTTCCATTGTTAGGTTTATGGATTTTAAGAATTTCAATAAGAGCTTGTGTAGATTTAATACAAGAATTATGGGAAAGGTATAGTGTAATTAATTTGTTTATGGTTTTAGTAAGTTGGTATATGGGTGTAGTTACTAGTGAAATAATTGGTCTAAGTTGATAGCCAGGTTTTTTTTATGAGTTATTAGTGATATATTCTACCTCCGTTGATAGTGTTTTGTTTTAAAATCACATCCCAGATTAATTCAACTATATTTATGTAATTTTTGCAATGTTAAAAAAACAAAAAAAAAAAACAAAAAAAAAAAACACACACACACAATCTGTACATTAGCAAACAACCCCTGATGATGGCCTATGAAAGGTTTGGAAGCGGTTTGAACAATTCATCGAAAAATTCATCTACCAACTAACCTAAAGCCAAAGCACTTGTCAGGAAACTTGAAAGGATCCTGATAAAATAATATAGACAAACTGTGTCTATTATTTAATCAAACATGCGCATGCTCACACACGTGTGTGTGTGTGTGTATATATATATATCACATACATACATACATACACGAAACTATAAGACCACCCACAAAAATGAAGAAAAAGATAATTGTTTACAATTTTTAAATTATGAAAATCTGATATATGAAAGATAAGGTTAAAAGACATTTAAATTTAAAATAAGAAATTTCAGTTCATTTTTTTTTTTATATGTATATTAGCATTTATGCAAAATTCTAAAATTTATTTTTGACAGATATAAGACCACCAATAAAAACTAAAGAAAAAAGGACTTAATTTAATGGAAAAATTCATATATAGTCTACGTAATATAAAAGCTATTAAAAACTGTAATACTAAAAATATAAAAATGGCTAAAGGAACTAAATTATCTGAATTTGAGAAAGGCAAGATAACAGCTCTGAAAAGAGTTGGAAAATCTCAGAAATTTTGAAGGCCTTAGGATACAGTAAAACTGTTATCTGCAATTACTTGAAAAGTCCAACTAAGTATGGAACAAGAAAACTGACTGGCAGGCCAGAAATATCATTACCACAATTCAAGAGAAGAACTGTTCATGAAGTAAAATAGAAAACTTCAACATCAAAAATATTGGGATATCTAGTGGATGCTCCTTGCAGTACTAGAACAATTAGAAGGCATTTAAACAATGAAAAAATTAAGCAAAAGAAAATTCATCATCCAAGATTAACTATGAAGTACAAAGAGAAATGACTGGAATATGCTTGACAATATCAAACTATAAGCGCTTACTTTTATATATATATATATATATATATATATATATATATAACAAAACTTAAGCCTTAACTTCTTTCCCTCTCACATATATGTGTGTATATATATATATATATATATATATATATGAGAGGGAGAATTTATTAAGACTGAAGCTTAAGTTTTGTTTCTATTAAAATTTCATTTAAGATGTGTGTACAGCAACTGCTATAAAGTGATGATGTAATTTCATACAATATAAAAAAGTTTCTGAAATGGTTAGACCAATGGAAAACTCACTGGAATAAGTGCGTTGAATGGCAAATGGACTATTTTGTGGAAAGTTAATATTTTATTCTTTGTTCATCTATTTTGATAAACGAAACTTCAGTCTCAATACTTTTTGAATGTACATTATATTCACAAACTTACACTTCATTCCATGTGAGGAAGTTAGTCTTCCAAAAATATTCCAATACATTATTTGAACCATTATGCTGTCATATTCATTGTGACAGACTGAGCATGGCTTCATTATCAACATTCTTATTTATTCTAACCCAATACCTTTCTGAATTAATATGATCATTTATTGATTGGCATTTCAAACCAGGATCATAATTCTGTATTTTTATCTGTGGAATCTTCAAAATAACAACTTTGGTATAATAACTAAATAACTTTGGTATAATAACTAAATATACCAAACAGTATAAAATTCAATACTTCCTCAAAAATAGATACAAAAACAAAACATACTGGAAAGATTTTAGATGTTTTAATTTTTGTAAAATATTTTTCAGTGTATAATGATATATCAATTCTAGACAGGGAGAAATGCTTGACAGCAATACTTTGATTTTAAGAGTGTAGTGCTCTGCTTATCTGAACAGAAGTTACAAAGAAAAGTAAACAGAAAAAGTTACACTGGCCATCATGCGGATATAGATCTTATGACTTGCTTAATATATTGATTTATATTTCAAAAGCTATGTACACTTATTTTTAAAAATATACATGTAAATATATTTGTTATATCTTTTTCTGTATATACAAGTAATTCTTGTTTGATCCATAGTTTGTGAAAAACACGATATTTTATGTATTTTTGCATTCAAGTTTTGACTACTTTCTGTAAAAGGAATTAATCACTTATGAGAAGGAGGTTTTTATTTTTAGCTCTATTGTTTCCCAAACATTCATTTTTCTTTTTTTTTAAAAAAAGAACTAGTTATTCTGAACAGATAATTATAAAGAACATATTTACAATACCCCATACTAATAATTCCCAAACATCTACAGAGAATATTATTCTACATTTGAGCATTAAAAAATAATTTTCAAGTCTGTCTTTCTTTAAATTGGCTGATTTTGCCAATTATGTTCTGAAAATTTAGACTTGATAGATGAGTGTTCAGATGTCCTCCAGGTTTTGTTTTTTTACTCTCAACTCAGGAAATTTACCCCCTCAAATAAGAAACAAAAATTAAAAAATAAAATTTTAAATTATTCTTTAGGGAGAGTTTGATACATTCATAATCTTTTGCTTAGAGAAAAAAAAATAAAGTAAAAAAATAGATAAGAGGTAAGCAGTGAGTACAACATTCCCTAAACCTACTTTGAGGCAGATATAGTCACATAACATTTTAAGCACAATATGTAATTATTTTCATCTCCATGAAAAGATCTTTTTTTCCTAAAAAGGCACAAAAAAAAAAAAAAAAAAAAAAAAAAAAGTGTAAGTGAATCCAAAATAATGACTTTCTGTTCACAAAATTCAAGTGCTTCCCCTTATACACACAATCTACTTCCATCTAATTATATTGAGCTTAATATCATCTAACACAAGTATAGAAAGATTCACACTATACACACTTTCTAACTGAAGAGGACCAGCTTACCTGTTAGGAAAAAAAAAAATAAAAAAATCAGCTTTTAAATTCTTTACATTTAAATGGACTGGAATAACAGCTACCATAGTTATCAATAGAAAATCAGCAACTATTTCAACTTCCAGTCACTGTCATATTGAGATTTACAAAGACTAGGGAAGTCCATAGTTAAAGTGATGGAACAAGCTGTACTATAATAATCCTGTCACTAATATCATCAAGTCATGCTGACTTGACAACTTAACACTCTCCATCCATCCCTATTATCCATTGCTTCTAGCAGGTCTTCAAATTACATCCTGTACTCGTACAGAGCTGATGTAGATAAGTTCTTGCTGGTTGGTCAACATTGGTATGTCCATATGTAGAGGTCCATAGAAGAATGTCACTTATAAATTCATCTTTGCTTCTCCAGTAATGTCCTGCATATCTTGTTCATCTAACTTGAATAGTTTTTGAGATGGGAGGTAAATAGCTGCACAACCAGTTTTGTAGGATATAGCTTCCAGGATTTGATCAAAACAGCACACAGCATTCTTGCGTTGTTTTCATCTAGCTTTTTCTTAATGCATTTTTTCAGTGTGGTACATCCATACAATAGTATTGACACAGCCACAGCTTGGAAGAAATCCCATTTTATTTTATCGGATAGATCAGTCTTCCATAAAAGATCGATAACCTATCATTAGCAGTCAATGCCTTCACTAGGCATAATGTGATATCACTTTCACTTGATGAGATATTGCTACTGAGATATGCGAACTGGTCTACTAATTTTAGAGGCCTGCCACTTAGAGTGGGGATGGCTCCTCGTTTAAAACACATGCACCCTGTTTCATTTGCATTCACATGAAGGGCTATGCAGCTGGGATTTGGTTGGGCAGGTGTATTTGCAAGAAGCACTAAATCATATACATCGTCTATGTCTAATTGTTTTTGCGGGATATCAGCTTCAGCAATGAACAAATAGAATTTGAAGAGTCAAGAAAATCAATGAATTAAGTCGAGAATTTGCTGTGAAGATAGATGGCGAGAAGCCCTCAATTCACACTTTATTGCCACCATCAAATTTTGGGGTCTAAAAACTGAAGTTCAATACTTGATAATTTTATTCCAATGCAGAAGTTGAATTTGCTGTGTGCAACTGAAATTAAAAAAAAATTTTCATGGAGGGTATGAGAAAGGGAAGAGAACATTTAGAAAAAATATACAACTAAATAAGGATTGTTGAAAAATTAGGAGGAAATTTCAAAGAAAAATAAATCATCATTTTGATACTGGTTTTCATTCTTCTATTTTGTCTACAACTTGTTTTATAGGATTGGAGACCTTAATTATCAGTCAATCCTGAACCTAGTTATATAGTTCTGTGATAGAGTATGAACATTAAAACCATATTTTATTCATTTCAAGCAGACATTGCAAGTTTAGAAGGAAAACTTATTTCATCTTATGACCAAAATTTCCTTCCACACAATAAAATCTGAAATGTTTTCAAGTTATGAATAATTATTTTCAGAAAACTTAACTACAGCATATTAAAAAGGAAGTTTTCCTTTCTTGTTGGCAATATTTAAGAAAATACACTTTAAAAGTATCTGAAAACCATTATTTTAAAGTTCCTTTGAATATCTTGTGCAAGGTCCAACACATTTCTCAAAAGATTACCAAAAGACTGGTGAAGTTTTTACAACACAAACCAAGTTGGTCATGTGAGTGAGTGAGACAGATATTCACGATACAGAGTACTTATATATAAAACAATATAACCAAAAAATGCTGGTCACACAATAAGGTCTTAGTATAAAGTAATCAGAAATTGTATTATTATGGTTATGCTATGTAATCTTACTTTTTTTTTAATCCTCTTTTACAACAATTTTTTATATTTCATTCTTCATACATTTCTATAATCACTGCTTTTTTTCTCTCAATTTTTATTTCCTTCAACTTATTCTTTGTTCATCACCTTTGTTTTTTTCTATTTACTCAACTGATTTGAAATGATTTCCAATGACCAGTACTCCTGCATTCTCAACATAGCTTATGCCATGATCTTAATTTCACTGACAAGCTTAAATGCTAACCTATGAATAAATAACCCCAAATGATGCATGATGGAAACTATACTAGTAGAATAAAAATCCACTTTTGCAAAGGAAATTCTTATGTTAAGAGTCTATCCATAAAGCCAGTTACAGAAATACTTTTATAATCCTTGGTTAATATAGATATGTGCACACACACACACACAATTTAGGTGTTAATTCATTCAAATAATCCCCATAATTCATAAACTTAAGCCCAATGACATTGCTCACTTGCTTTTAGAAAAAATATTTTTATTTGTTTAACAGAGCTTTTCATCAGCTTGTCTGCATTTGTCATCTAGAAATACATAGTCTAAGTGATGGGAAAACCAAGTGAATTAAAACAACTCATTTCCTCAGGAGTAGAAAAAAAATGTTTTTCAATATGTTTTCCCAGATTTTCTTTTCCATTAAGTTTTTCTTTCATTACAAAAGCAAATCCAATGATTATTACTTTGTTGGAATTTTCTTCAATTGCCATAATATATCTAATATAAAATATTAGTTATATTCTTTCAAAATGTCATTAACAATGTCAGTAAAAGCAAAACATGAAAATGGAAGACAAATTTCCACTAAAATATAGAAATTAAACATTCAGGCTATTTGGAGCACATAAATACTTTAAACCATTTAGTGTTTATATCTAACCAATCCCACTGCACAAACAGGATATGACACATGGTCATTTTTTTAGTGGAGTTTAACAGGTTTGAATTTAGAGTTTTCCTTCTCCTAGATTGGTTGCTGTACCAAAGTTAAAAGTGTAGTCTTCCCTACTATTCACTGATTGCTGGAGGGAGAATGGTTGGATGCATACCTTTTCCAAGAGCATTAGCAAGAAGGAAAATGCAAACAGCCTCATCCGGGATTCAACCTCGGATCACCATATCTATTTCCTATGATGATAACCACTGTGATTTTTTAAAGATTTTCCAAAAGATTGTCATCAAGTGATATTCTGCCTACTGTACATGATTTAATGATATATGGCCGATTCTTGTTATGAATGCTCTAATATTCAATGCTTTAAAATTATGTCCACCGTCTCATTGGAGCTTAGAATATGCTGACTGTATGCCTCTTCCTGCTGAGATATAAGACCTTTCCCTACAAAACAAAGGGCTGTACTGAGTATGACATTGAACTGTATCTGATAATGAGGCTCCAGTTCTGGGCAGTATGGCACACTCTTCTATTGCAATTACTCCCTGGTTCATGCAACTGTAATGATAGTAGATCTTAGTGTCCCATCTATGGCTCAAACAGATCTGTTTAAAAATGATTGGTTGTTGGCTGGATCAAAAGGAAAAAAGACCTTAAACGTCTTGACAATAAAAATGTAAATAGAAATGTACAATGAACACTATTCTCTAACCATAAAACAACCCTAGATGGTCTGAAATGCCATTAAAAAAAAAAAAAATAAAAAATAAAAAAAAATAAACCAATCATTTAAAATCATTAGATAAATACAAAAAATTACAAACAAATTTACAAACTATGTTATGCAAATACATTAACTTTAGACGATAGATTTGATTTTTTTTAGTAGGTTATAACTTAAAGTATTTCTGGATAAAAAATATATATATCAGTAATTCTTTTATCTACAATGCACTTTCTGTTTCTCAGTTCCTTATTTGATTATCAGTTCTACATTGAATATTAATCTTTTTATCTTTTAGATTACGCACTGGAAGATACAGAGAAGAATTGCATGTTTCAACAAGCCAATCACTAAATTGTGTCTATCAGCTCTATGCAGAGGGCTTAGAGTAAGAAACAAGACAATTTCTATGACTCTCAGGAAACTGCAATGGCAAAATAGACTCAAACCTAGGATATCATATCGGATTATACGTTTCCAAATGATTTGAAAATTATTTCATTCCTAAATGAATGTATTTCCACATAGAAAGTGCATAATTAAAACACTTCCAGTTCAACAATGGATTTTTTGTTAAAAAACAGAAAAATCATCCCAAGACTGAGTGGATTATTGCTAGATCCTTCATAACATTTTCTAAGGCAATGGATTGTTGTGGGGTAGTTGGTTGTGTAAATTTTTTTTCTTTCTCTCTCTTGGGACTGGCTGAACATGGTACCAGCAGCACTGGCTGTGATATTTAATAATAAAAATGATTCAGACAATAGAATTCATTATTTTGTTACCCTAATATTTTGGTTGATTCATTGTACAATCTTTGAGAGAAGTATTTTTTTTTTTTTTTTTTTTTTTTTTTTTTTTAAATCAAAAATGTAACCTTAAAGAATTTATGTTCATGTAGATTTTATATTACAATATTAGTCATCTGGCAACATTGTATTTCGTGATGACTTAAGCACTTGAAACTTTTGAATCATGCTCTAACCTTATTCAAGTATCCATTCCTTTGTGTTGAATCAGTCAGGATGTTTTCCAATATATTTCACAATTTTCTCAAATACAAAAGAAAATAATTTAATGTGAAGTTTCAACAAATCAGCAATATTGCAATTGCATTTAGTTGATAAATTTCATGACATAAAAATTTACAGAATTAAAAGATTTCTGGTTCGTCATCTTTATTAAATGCCAGAGTTTTTAATATATCCAAATGTTTCACTCTTACCCAGAAAATTTACTGAGAAAATGTTTTCACAGATTTGGCTTTCTATAACTACAGTCTATAAGACAAAACAAAAAAGTTATAGTTTACACACAAACTGAGAAATTGTTAATTTCATTATTTTAAAACTACACCATGTATAATTCATATTCAAAAGAGAAGTCTTGTGTATTACTGGAGTGAAGAAATTTATTTTTGGTGCTATCTTGTGTGTGTAATACAAAAAGAATACTTCTTTATGAATTATATACTTGAAGGTTATAGAATGGATCATTCAAAATGCTAAAACATCTGCAACACAAAATTTATTTACACAAGCAAAACTTGGTCATAGTGACAATTCAAAAATATTTGTAAATGGGAATTTGCATTAAGAAATCAAAAGTAAATGATAAAAAATAGAAAGTAAATTAAAAGAATATAAAAAATTACTAACCAAGTTGAATTTAATGATCAAAAACATTTTCTTATTTACTCTTTTGAAAAAGTGAAAATTTATGATAGTGTTTGTTTCTTTCCCTGCAATCCTTAGCAACAAAGAGAAAAATCTTATTTATACTCTGATATAACAGGCAGTATTTCCACCAACCAGAGGATTGCATTTCTGTCACTTGCCGATATAAACAATCAAGCCGACAGACAAGAATTAAAACCAGCATGACATCTGCCAAGCCTGTGAGAGAATCAGAGACTCCAGAGAAAAACTTTACTTTGAATCTAAATTTGGCCAAAGTCAATGAATCCAAACATCTTGTCTTCCAAAATGTCTTGGCACTTGAATAGTCAGGAGGCAAACAGCTTCACGAGTTTACATGTGTCGGAAATAAGTTATCAACTCAATTGTAGACATGTAATAAAAGTATGCAAAGATATAAATAAAACTAATGGCAAAAGCAAATGGATACTTATTTTTAGACACTGGATGGCATCCATATTGGGAGTTTTAAGATTACTTATTCGTATCAGGCAAATCTCTGACTAAAACTTTTGCCATGTAATTTTGTTCTTGTTAAACTATTCATTCAACTATTTCTCATTGTTTTTACTTCTTTTTTCTTTTTCCTCTAGAATAAAATATTTATAAAAATAAAACCGTACTAAGTGATTATTTTTCAACACTCTTCCTTGTTAATACATTTAACATTTTTCTACAGATCAATAATTGATTTTAATGGCATGTCAACCCATCCAGGGTTGTTTTATGCCTAGCGTTTAGAGAATCACATTCATTCTACATATTTAAAGATTTTCGTGTAGTTATTTAAGATTTTTTTTTCAACCCTATTGAATGTGAATAATTTTCAAACTGGTTTATTTGAGCCATGGATGTGACACTGACAGGCACAACTACTCCATATCAAAGTGGATCTGGGAGTAATGATGATAATGATGGAGGGGTATTCCACACTTCCTAGAACTGGAGCCTTACCATAAGATGCAGTTTAGTATCATAACCAGAACACTCATTTTTTTTGGAGGGACACAACATATTCTCAGCCTTGCTGATAGGGTTGTATTATGGGACTGAGATTTTGTATTTTATGAGATAAAAAGTTCTTGAATTGTATTCAAGTGACATTCTAAAAGTTCAAGTTATCCCTCACTGAAAAAGTAGAATGAAATGTGGAACTTGAAAAATATTAGAATTTTAACTACACATTACAATTAGGGATGGTTTCAATGTTCATAACATTCTTAATCCCCCCCCCCCCCCAACTACACTCAAGTTTAGCTTGCAGCAATTAATTCTTTATCAAACAAACTTCTAGGATTTAAACACTTCACCTCTTGGGTATCATACTTTGCACTTAAAAAAACAAAACAAAAAAAAACAAAACAAAAAAAACAAAAACAAAACAAAAAAAGCACACACTTACACACTGCACATACAGACTTTTTCTTCCGCATGCAGACACCTTTGTTTAATGCTATCTCATTGTCTCATTAAAGAAAATCTGAATGGTCCTTAGAGTGAGCCTTTTATCTGATGTGATCTATTCCGAGTCCAAAGTATCATCTTCATGTTATATATGATAATGCTCAGCCTAAAATATCAGGGTTATAGTGTATAGTAAAATAGGACTATGTAAAATACAGAGTTTATGGTTTCAAGGGTCAAAATATTAGATCTTAATTTGTATTGTAACACTTTGAATGTATAAATCAAAAGATATTTTTTATATTCATTTGAAAGATTCAGGGAATTGGTTAACTCACTGGTGTAATGTCTATATAACTCGATACAAAAATGCACAATAGAAGAGTTTAGGATTGAGTGATTTTAATGCCATGTCAATTTGCCTGGGGTTATTTTATGCTGAGAGGTTTAGAAATTGTGTGCATTGTATGCTTTTGAGTAATTTCTAAAGAGTAGTTTTTTGCATACTGTTATATGATATCAAGTATTCCTATCTAATACAAATAATTTTTAAACATCAACTAAAACCATAAATGGGACCAACAGGTCCACTCCCACTGAGTGAGAGTGGACCTGAGAATAATAGCAAAGAACTAGAACCATTAAATGAGTTTAGTGTCAGACTCGGAATTCATTTTTTGAGGTGGGGTTCTTTGACCTGGCATTAAAACGTTTGGAGAATGAAAATCTGAAGACATGTATAAAAAGCAACTGAAATTAAGATAATACAAATTAATGGCTGGGAATCATCAAACAAAAGAGTGACAATAAATTTTTTTTTTTCAAACTTAAAAATCTCTAAATGAACCTAATTTAGATATGGGATTGTTTATTCCATAGCCAAAGTAGTTGCCTCTCTTTTTATAAATACCAGAAGTTTATTTTCAAGTTCAAATGTTAACCTGATTTCTAATCCAGGTTTTCTTGGTCAGTTAACCCTTCTCACTTGAAATATTGGTGTAATACAATCTTCTCGTCTATCATCCCATATTTAGACTTGTCATACTAAGCTAAGTTTCACTTCATTGGTCTTCTAGGAAATTGAAAGAATAATTTCCGTCAAAGTAGTTATTTACAAATCTAGGCTTGCGTTTGGTACATGGCCACAAATATGGAGTAATTAGTGAAGCTCAAAGTCAGTACTCAATAGGATTTGAGGTGGCAAGGTTAGGGTTGTAGGAAATGGAATAATCCTGAAGTTGTTAGCATTTCATTTTGAGCTAAGGCTCAATAGAAAGGTATGAATCCTCTTCCCCCCCCAGCTATAGGCAAATAGGACTGATTGGGTTTATTAGCCTTGGTAAGGCTACCAGTCTTGAAGGAAAACCGAATTTAAATCTGCTGTACTCTACTTAATTGACCTTGAGTCACCTCTTATTCATGGTGGAGGAGTTAGATAGATGTATATTCAGTTGTATCTAATATGAAAGATTAGCTTGCTAATCATTATTTCATGGAGGAGGTATAATCTATTTTTGGCTCAAGGTTACTTAATGAAGATCAAACTCACTATTCAGCTGTAATTGATCTCAAACAGTTTTGTTAACCATTACATCATGAGGTACCCTAATTTCAATTAAAATAACATTGCAATATGTCGGGTTATATCACTTTATCTAAATGTATTTCCCTTTGGTAACTGTATATAAAAAGATTGTAAATTCTTTAAAAACATGAAATCATTCAGTTGATGAATAACGATAAAACATTTTTTTAATTTAAGTAATCAATAATAGCAAAAAGATGCTTTCTATTTCCTTAACATCTTAATGATTATTCATTTTGTAAATTATTGTTCACATATGATAATCAAAATTCAATTTTCAAAAGAGATCAAACAAACAGCCATAACTCAAATTTAAGATTTAGCAGTTTTCTGATTTAAGTTCAAAGTTAAGAATAAAGCAAGCAAGTGTTAAGGGTGACTGATCTACCTCAACCTTCACAAACTTATAAATTTCTGACAGACACAAATGATCATTGTTTGAACCAAGGAAATCAAATGCCAATTTATAAGACATGTCACCATCACTTAGAAGACTGAGGAAGCACAATCTTTCCAACCACTTTTTGTTTCACTGTAAGTTTAGTAAATATCTATATAACTGCAGTTATAAATAACAAGGAGCAACAAAGATTTTGTGTTTGTAGTTTTAGAAGTCTAGTTCAAAGTGGAATCAACCTATTGGGGAGGCGGTAGTCAAATTATTTAACACACAAAAATAAACTGATGGATGTTCACCAATCAGACATAAGCAAAATACTGCTCTTCTTTTTCCACCTCAAACTTAGTTTCTTCTAAGCTTTAAATCTTGCCACTTCATGTGGCCTTATCACGTTCTCATCCATAAAACAAGTCGCACCTCTTGGGTCCTTTTCTTCTGGTTTCCGTGTGTTGATAGCAGAGAGAGCACACCTTCTGTTTCTTCGAGGTAAGATTGTTTGTGGCATTACTACTCCATTTTGCCATAAAAGTTGTTTTTTTTTTTTATAAAATTAGATGTCTAATTTTGAATCTATACTCAGATCTGTTCTAGTTTAACAAGATTTTGTACCAGGAAGGTGCAAAATTGAAGCAGGCATTTTTCAGTGATCGATCAATTTTAATGTCAACCTGTTTAGCAGCATTTTATGTCTAAAGGTTAGGAAATCATTTACATTTTTGTCTCTTATTTTAATGGGTTTTTTTTTGGGGGGGGGGAGTGGGTGCGCACTGTAATGATATCAAGAATTCTTATCTAATGCAAATAATTATAATTTCAAGTAATTATTTTTATTTAATGATAATATTTTATTATTTGCACATAGTTATATGGTTTCAAGTAACCAATAATAATCCTTAGTAAAGAATTATAACTTTAACTATTCTTAATGCATATAATTTACAAATATCCTGATTGAATATGAATCATTTTAAAACAGATTTATGAAACCCTAACAGGTATGTACGATTCCAGATCAAAATGTTGCAATGAAGGGATACTTTATGCTCCCTAAATCTCCAGAACTGGAGCCTTGCCACCAGATTCAGTTTAGTGTCATACTCAGAATACCTCATCTGATTTTGGGAGCATCCTTACTCCTCTGCTGGGGATACAATTAGAGTATTCTGAGCCCAACTAACAAGTTGAACATTTTCATTGGACCTAAGATCAGAGAAATTATGTCCAATAGTATGCTTAGAGGTTAACAGAATTGTCTCAAACTGGACCTACAAAATTTATTCATATTGGTCATACAAATATTTCCTGGTAGATCAATTTGATAAAACAGGTGAACAGTATAAAAATGAATTTGAAAAAAAAAAAAAAAAAAAGAAAAAAATTAAATTGGATACCAGATGTTTCTTAAAATGCACTTATGTTCTGTTGCAATTTTTTTTTTCCATAGATGTGGATGCCATGAGTAATAAATATGGTGAGATTTCACCAAGATACGTCCAAGAGGAAAAAGTTATCAAAACTAGTTCAGCCTTAAACTGATGAGAGTCTACAACTAGTTCTTACAGAGGTCTGCACAATAAAAAGAAAAAAAAAAAAAAAAAAAAAAAAAAAAAAGTCTTACAAAAATTTCTGAAAATATAAAAAATTGAGTATTTTTTTTCAGTTATTTCAAATATCCAAATTCCTTTGAATATAAATATATTATTTACTAATTGACTAACTGCCTTAAACATAAATATACTGTAAGTATATTTACCTTGAATATAATTATACATGAATAAACTATCAATATATAATTATGTACATATCTAAAAACATACACAAAATAAATCCTGTCAAGCTAGGACAATCCTGAATACAAATAAATCAGCCAAGATGATTTAATTTTGTAGGACATCAGTTATTTGAAAATCAAAGCTTTTTTTTTCATATTGCTCTGTAGAATCTTCAATCAAGTTTCTTCTGGTATACTAAATCTGACACTCATGAACCAAAAAGATTTTCTTTGAGACTTAATTCTTTTTCTTGTACAAAAAAAAAGAAAAAAAAAAAAAAAAAAAAAGAAAAGACACACACACACTTTTACTCACAATGTACATAGTAAGTATACTTTCTCTATGCATACACTCTTTCAGACTGTGTGTTTTCATGCATTATATATATTATATACAAATACCAAATATCTGAGTAGCTGAACCATCCAGATAATTTTTATGAAAAGAAGCTGAATATATATAGGAAGAGATGGTCAGTTCTTAAAACATTGTCTAACCAATAAAGAAAAGACAAAAAATACTGCATTCTCTTGTGCTGATCTTTTAGAGCAGAAAAGTTTGTATTTCTGCATCTTACCCCAAGGGTAAATAATGACAGCAGCTTGGAGGTGGGGGGGGATTATCAAAACCTTTGCCTATTGCCATAAGAGAGATTGTAGATTTCAGCCCCAGCTTCTTCCTCTTTCCTATTGTCCGCATCAAAACTTCTTTGTATTTGACTTTTATTCTGGTTTGCATTCTGTTTAAGTAGTCCAATTAGCTGGGGACAAATGAGAGAGAGAGAGATAGAGAGAGAGAGAAATCCGAGGTTGAAACATTGGACTTGAGAATTGTACATGAATCTGTGTCTCAATTTCCTTGGTCTATTTATCTTGGCTGACCAGCCATAACTTACAAGCTGGTAATGATTAGACCCTTTTTCTAAAAACAAGAAAGCTTGTTTTATTATTTGCATAGCCTAGTATAAAAGAATTTTGAGTGTTGTCTGATAATAGTTCAGTGGTTATAACATCAAACCAAAAAGTGCAGACAAGAATGGAAGAGATGTGTGTTGGAGTTACATGAAGGCTGAGCAGGCCTCTGTCAAAGAAAGCATCATCTTGCCAAATAAATAAGAACATTACCACTAATTCTATTTCTTTTATTGCCGAGTAACATGACTGCATGACTGTTACACAAGTGCATTCCTTCTGTTTAATAAAGTTTGTGGAAACTACAGCTATTTGTTTGATTTTAATGGTATATCAACCCATCTGGGGTAATTTTTTATCTAGATGCAGGGGAATAGCATTCATTGCATGTTCACATTGAGGTCTTTGTGCAGCTTGAATTTTTTATGCATGAATCTTATTGAATATGAAAAATCTTAAACCAAGTCTATTTGACTCGTAGATAGGACCCTAAAAAGGGTACCATTCCAGATTAGAGTAGACTTGGGGTAATGGCAATGAGGGGTACTCCACACTCCCCAGAACTCTATAATTTGAGCCTATTAGATGCAGACTACACCAATAACATAGCGCTTTTGGAAAATACACCGGCCCTGGCCAAATCCCTGCTACATTGTCTGGAACGAGCAGCAGGTGGCATAGGCCTCCATGTCAATGCAGACAAAACAGAATACTTGGGCTTTAATCAAAGAGGCAACATCTCCACTCCAAATGGTGGTTCTCTGAAACTTGTGGACAAGTTCACCTACTTTGGAAGCAGTGTCTCAACAGAAAATGATATCAACACATGACTAGCAAAGGTATGGACCGCTATCAATAGCCTATTGGTTATATGGGAGTCAGACTTGTCTGATAAAATAAAATGCAGTTTTTCTATGCTGCAGTCCTATCTATATTGCGATATGGATGCACTATGTGGATGTCAACTAAGCGTATGGAGAAAAAGCTTGACAGCAATTACACAAGAATGCTATGAACTGTATTGAACAAGTCCAGGAGGCAACACCCCACAAAACAGCAGCTGTATTACCACCTACCACCCATCACAAAACCATCCAAATTAGATGAACCAGACATGTAGGACACTGCTAGAGATGTAAGGACAAACTCATAAGTGATATACTCCTGTTGACCCCCCCCCCCCCTTCACATGGACAACTAAAGGGTTGGATGAGCAAATGTTGGATGACCAGCTTGAACCTACCTACAGTAGCTCTGTGCTGATACAAGATGTTACCTGGAAGACCTGCCAGGAGCAATGGACAATAGAGATGAGTGGTGAGAGGGTCAGGGAAATCCATGCTAGCAGCATGACATGATAGTTTCATATGCAGAACCTCCTTTATTGTGGGGGGGATACAGTCAGCATATTCTAAGCCCCACCAACAGGGCTATTTAGAATTAATTAATAAAGTCAGATAGAAAATTTTATAACTTGTGCATCCTGATTGAATGCTAAAACATGGCTCTGCTTGTTTTGTGTAAAACTCTCCATTAGATTCTATATTTTAGTTAAGTTTTGCCCAGTTGGCTGGGGCTGTAGAATACGACTGCATCTCTGCAGAGAGGTAAGACCTCCCATAATGCATTCCTGGATATGATTCTAAACAATCTGATGGTGATGTTTCTGTAACGCTTTGGAGAATGTGGAGCAACTTTTCATTGCCATCATTTCTGGGTCCACTCTTGTCTGCACCCAATAGGAATTGTTTGAATTAGAACTGAATTGAATAGCTTGAAAGTGTTTTTGACAAAAACTGTGCACTCATGCTAAACTGAATTGTTTGAAATAGAAATGATTATTTGTATAAAAATGGATTTGGCATTAAATAACCTACAAAAGTTGATATGCCATAAAACCCAAACAACCAGCCAACATTTGTAAAATTGTTAAAAGTTATAAATCTATAAATCATTATCAATGATAAAATTTAAGCATTGTTCAACTTTTGAGGAAGTCAAGAGAAAAGGTTTTATTCCTCTTGATCAGATGCTATAAAGTTTGGGTTTCAGGGGGTCTCCTAACCCAGAGCTTCCAGTTGCTTTTCTCCAACACAGGATGTAATTGGTTAGAAATTGTAATGAGATGATTATGTGTGACAGGAGAACATGAGTTCCTATTAAATGTTTCAACCATGTTAGTATTATGTTCATTGAGGTATTTGAGAGGTTAGAGATTGTTCTGGAAACTAAGATTTATACTCCTACATTCTTTGCCAGGCAAGAAAGGATCAAGTAAGTAGCTTTTAAATCATCCTTTGAGAAGTGCTTAGCTGAATTTAAAAAAAAAAAAAAAATTTAAGTTTTCAGTTTAATTCATATTGTTGCAAATAAACTTAGTACAAAGCCAGAAATATAGGGTACCCAGTGATAATCAGACTTCCTAATAATCTCATCTAGTGAGGCACCATTGTTATTAAAAGTGAAGTAATTTGTTGAAAAATAGAGCAGTAGTTGAATTAAATATTATTATTAGGGCTTAATAATTGATTTTCAATAAGTTAGGTTTGCAAACCTTTTGGAATGCACAGTTGGTTGGCTGGGTTTTATGGCATATCAACCTTTGTTGGTTATTTAACGCCAAATCCATTTTTGTGTAAATAATCAGTTCTATTTTAAACAATTCTGTTTAGCATGAATACACAGTTTAATTGTCAAACATTTCTATTTCAAACTATTCAAGCAGTTATATATAACAATTCAGCTTAGTGTAAGTACAGTTTCAATGTCAAAAACAGTTCTATTTGAAAAAGTTCAGTTTAGCATAAGCACGCAGTTTAAATGTCAGTACGGTTTAATTATCAAAAAACATTTCTATTTCAAACTATTTAGTTTAGCATAAGTATGCCGTTAGTTCTATTTTCAGAGTGGACCTGCGAGCAATGGCAATGAAGGGATGCTCTGTATTCCTCAAGGCCCCAGCATTACTGGGACCTAACCATCAGACTGTTTAGTTGGGGGGTGTCTTACCCCTCTGCAGAGGTGCAGTCAGTGTGTTCTCCAGCCCCAGCCGACTGGGCAAGAACGCAGAGTTATATAAAACCAAACAAGATAACAGTGATGTTATTTCCCTTCATGGATATATCAAGAACCATTGTAAGTTAGTGACATCTGGGTTAGAGTGACCCTAGGATTAATAGCATTGAAGATGTACTCTACACTCCCAAGATTTCCAGAACTGGAGCCTCACCATCAGATGCAGTTTAGTGCCATACTCAGAACAACCCTTTTTATCTGTGCGTAAGAGTCTTACCCCTCTGCTAGGGAGCAGAATCAGCTTATTCTAAGCCTCATTGAAAGAGTTGTATAATCTGAATATCTTTTCTGAAGGTTTAATTTAATTAATTATTTTATTCATATAAAAAGGAAAGTTTTTTTTTTTCTCCATTTTCAAATATTGATAAATATTTTTATTATTTAATGTTTCAGAAGATTCCAGAACAGAATGATAAAAATATTTTTAAACATTAAAAAGTTTAATTTGAATAAATGAAAAATCTTTTAAAAAGAATTCCTTATTTTTTTTCTTTTACAACCCATACTTTTGTGTTAAAAATTTAAAAAAATGGTTTTCAAAAATGGAATATTTTAGTTTCCATGCAGTTTATCTATTTCAATTTAAGGCATATTTGGAAGAAAGAAAAGAAAAAAGAAAAAAAAGGAAAAAAAAAAAAAAGGAAAAATCTACTCTAATGCATGAGTCACATCTGTGTTAGGTGAAACAAAGAAAGGAAGGTGCATATTTGAACAAAGATAAATTTCTGTTTCACTGCTGATTATTAGGAAGGAGAATAACCAGGGTGTCAGTCAGAGTAGTTACTTTTATAGGAGTGGGAGACACAGAAAAACAGAAGGAA
Source organism: Sepioteuthis lessoniana (assembly GCA_963585895.1). Lineage (NCBI taxonomy): Eukaryota > Metazoa > Mollusca > Cephalopoda > Myopsida > Loliginidae > Sepioteuthis > Sepioteuthis lessoniana. The sequence goes on along the minus strand of OY757929.1, from coordinate 733,034 downwards.
ATAAAGAGTTGGAAGAAAGGAAATGAGTTGAGGTACAAAAATGTAAGACTGATAAAGACTAAATAAAAGGGACAAGTGAGAGTAATATTATTTAAAATCAAATCCTTTTCTAAAAGAAAATGTATATATAGTCGATTGTATTCATTGCATACTACAATTTCTGTACATTCTAAGTGTATATTCAGAAATTTTCTATATTTCTTAAAAATTTTTTTAAAATAAAGAAAAATTGATCCGTTTTTATTATCTTAAGTATAACCTACTCTAAAGTAAAATCAGCAGCAGAGCTTTAAAAACTGATTACCTTACCCCCCCCCCACCAGCAGGGGGTGTAAGACCTCCCTACAAAAAAAAAAAAAAAAAAAAAAAAAGAAGAAGAGGTGTCCTGATCATGACATTTAACTATATCAGATGGTGATGCTCCAGTTATAGAGCTCTGAGGAGTGTGGAGTACTCCTTTACTGTCATTACTTCCAGGTCCACTGATTTAGAGTTGGAGTATCTGTTAATACCCTATCTTTTGATTAAAGGTATATTTGAAAATTGTATCTGATCAGATTGTGTGCAAAAAGTAAAACTTCTTAATTACACCAAAAATTTAAATATGAAGATGCAATTAATGTAATTGCCTGACCTTAGATAGGTTGACATGCCATTGGAATCCATTAATCAATCTAAAGTAAAATAAATGTATTTTATCCCGTATAAAAAAATAAAATGCAACACATTTGTGAAAACTGTTACCTATTCAAAATAAATTTTTCTATTATCCATCCTCAATGTAATGGGTCTTGTATTTATAGTTGTTAGAATTTCAGAAACACAAATGAAACTGATGTCTATAAATTTGTTACTTCCATACCATCAGTTATGTTCACATTTTTTTTTTTTTTTACTCTAAATGTAAAACATGTTGTGGGATTGTGTTTTTTTTGTATTAATAATAATGTTGATTATGATAGGATGATATTTCGACCTGAAATCAAAGCTGACAGTCTGATATGTTAGAATCTACAAAATAGCTATGTTAAACACAGAAAAGTTCTTATGACTTTGGACTGGCACCATTAAGTTTATATTTCTCTGTAAATTATTTCAGGCTTGTTAATCAGGATATCTTGCAAGAGGTGGATTGGATTTTTTTTTTTTACATAAACTTAGTATTAGAGAAAGAGTAAATTTTATGTTTCTAGATTTTCCCTGCTTTCATTTGTTAATATTAAAACTACCACCATGATTTTTTTTTTTAATGATTTAACATTTTACAAAAACATTTGATTTTGTTTTGGCTAGAGGTCTCTCTTTGTTATATATCAAAAAAAATTAAAGTGTTTGGTATCATGTGAATAAAAGTAAGGAAGAGTTACTTATTCTGTATGTGTCTGTATTTCGGTTAGACAAGAAGTGAGAGAGAAGCTAGAACTAAGAAATCATCTCCATTATTCATACTTAATTCCTCTCATAAATGATGAGATTTAGAGATTAGGATTTCTGCATGTTTATTTGTTCAAGATGTTGACATCAGTCATTTAGGAAGATTTGAGAAGGCAGGAGCATTAGTTGAATGAAATCTTAAATCACTTTAATCAGTAAAAAAAAAAAAAAAAAAAAAAAAAAAAAAATCAGTGTAAAGAAAAGAAAAATACCCCGAAATGATACAGAAAAAAAAAAAGGAGAACATTGTAAAAAGTTATGAGAGGAAAGAATGAAAAGTAACGTAGCCAAAAGATTTGGTTGTGGAGTTTACTTAGTTTATCATTTGTGGATAGAGAAGAAAAACAAATTTGAATTTCTAAAATGTGTCTTGTTACACCGAACAGAAAAATTCATTCTGTAATAAAATCTATATGACCCATTAAACATATATCACATGTAGATTCATGGCATTATTCAATCATTCAAAGGCGTTTTCAATAACAATGTACCACTTTTCAGATAAATTGGCTTCTCTTATAAAAAGACTTTTCATATTTGGTGCAATGAAATAACTATGGAATTTTTTTTTGCTCTAAGTGAGACCCAATTGTATGATAAGGTCACATTGTGTTTTAAATATAAGATTGGAGAATTTTTTTTATTTGATTATTGTGGATAAGATAGCAGTCATCATCAAGTCATGCCAAGAGCAGATTTGCTTCTGTCTCTTGCTGTCCCTATCAGTCATTGCTCTTGGACAGTCCTCTAAATGGCACCCAATGTCTGTACAGAGGTGATGAATGTAAGTTTTTGCTCGTTGGCAAGCATTGGTGCATTCATGTATAGTAGTCCAAGGTTGGTTGGTTGGGTTTTATGGCATATCAACCTTTGTTGGTTATTTAACGCCAAATCCATTTTTATGTAAATAATCAGTTCTATTGAAAACAATTCAATTTAGCATGAGGACAGTTTAATTGTCAAAAACATTTGTATTTCAAACATTTCAGTTTATTCAAAGTTATATATAACAATTCAGTTTAGTGTAAGTAGTTTCAATGTCAAAAACAGTTCAATTTCAAATGACTCAGTTTAGCATAAGCATGCAGTTTAAATGTAAGTACAGTTTAATTTTAAAAAACATTTCTATTTCTAGCTATTCAGTTTAGTGAAGCAGTTCTAATTCAGCTAATTCAGTTTAGTATAAGTACAGATTTTGTTTACACACAGTTAAATGTCAAAACAGTTCTATGTTAAACAATTCAGTTTAGCGTAAATATACAGTGTCAATGTCAAAAAACAGTTCTATTTAAAATAATTCAGTTTAGCATAAGTAAGCAGTTCAAATGTAAGTACAGTTTAATTGTCAAAAACATTTCTATTTCAAGCTATTCAGTTTAGTCAAACAGTTCTATTTCAAACAATTCAGTCTAGCATAAGTATGCCGTTAGTTCTATTTAACCCATAGATAGGGCCCTATCAAGTGCTACCATGCCGGGCCAGAGTGGACCTTGGAGCAATGGCAATGAAGGGGGTTTCTGTATTTCCCAAAGCCCCAGCATTACTGCGACCTCACCATCAGACTGTTTAGTGTCATATTCAGGACATTGTCTTACCCTTCTGCAGAGGTGCAGTGTTTTCTACAGCCCCAGCCTACTGGGCAAAGTAGTCCAAGGGAAAATATCACTTATGATTTCATTCTTAGTGCCAGGCAGGTTTTGCTCATCTCACCTCTCTTCTCTCAAACTCTCCAAGTAAGTAACTGTACAGCTGATATTTTGTAGAATGCTCTTTTCAGGATTTGTTCAGTATCCTTGTATAGTTTCCATCTAGTTTTTTTTCTTCAGGCATTTAATTAAAGTCAAAGTGGTACAACTATACAGTAGTACTTACACAGCTCGAGTTTGGAAACCAGAACCTTAGAATTACACCCAATTATACCATTTGCTTCAGCTTACTTGAACAACAGAATCAAAGAGAAAGCCAATAGTTTATGACTCTTAAATTCTCTCAGTCAGCCATTTTCCTTTTCATCAAGTCAGAATTCATTACAAACTCATTATATGTGAATGTTTTCCCCATTTTGAATTACTCAAGCGAATTCAGAAATAATTATTGAAGTTTTGTTATTTGAATTCAAAGAAAGTAGATTGAGAACTTGGAGTTTGCCAGGCCATTATGATTAAAGTCATTAGTGATTAAATAATGAGATTGTCAATTAAATAAAATTGCTGGCATTTAAATAAACATAAGAGATTAAATTAAGGTATTAGTTATTGAATAAAGTCAGTAGTAATTACAGAAAGATTTGTAATTGAATGACGAAATTGATTAAAAAAAATACAGAAGACTCAATAGTCGCAGCAACGATAAAAATGACATTTTTGATGAAATTGTAACTAATTATTATAATTGATTGGAATATAACAATGCTTATAATTAATGGTGATACAGATTCTAATATTAACAACAATATTGTCTATAAATCTATAGTAATAATAATGCTGATGGTACTATTTACCAACCCCTCCGCTCGGGCAGGATATGACACAAGGTCAATTTTTAAGCGGAGTTTAACAGGTTTGAATTCAGAGTTTTCCTTCTCCTAGACTAGTTGCCTAACCAAGGCTGAAGAACCTAGTCTGTCCTACTATTTACCCATAGCTGGAGGGAGAATAATTGGATTCATACCTTCCCCAAGGTATTAGTGCAATGTGAAATGCAATCAGTCTCGTCCAGGATTTGAACTCGTATCGTCGTGTTCATTTCCTACGGCGATAACGACTACACCACGGGCACATAATAATGCTGATGGTGATCATTTTACAAGTAATGCCAATAATATATTGGTATAACGCTTAAATTAAATGTTCATATTGTTTATAAAAAATGATATCAAATTAACTCACTCAAGTTTTCAATGAATCTAAATGAAAAGGGGCATTTTAGTTCACACTGGAACTAGTAATGTCACATCCATTTATACTTAACTTTATAAGTCATCAAGGGTGAAATCTCTTTCTGCAACAGTAATCAAGATGGTTTCTCCAAGAATGGAATGTCAATACACGAGTTTGTACATAATTTTATCAATTGCAATTCAATGAAAAATAAATTTAAAAAGTTAAAGTTGGTATGATACTTCTACGAGAAAAAAAAGAAAAAAAGAAAAAAGAAAGGTTAAATGCACATTTAATGTAAACTAATTATCATAAGTGAAATTGCCAAACTGAGTAGAAATTGTGGATGAAGTCATTTGCATTTCATTTCACACTAATGCCCAAAGGAAAAAGCACAAATCTATGTTCTCCTGCCCACTAAATAGTTGAGCAGACTGGATTCTTCAGCCTTGGAAAGAAAACCAGTAAATAAAAGGAAAACTTGAATTCAAAATCAGCTGTACTCCACTTAAATACTGACCTTGAGTTACATCTCACTCGTGGTAGAAAGTTGGGTAAATATATACTAAAGATTTTTTCCATTCCAAACTTTTTACAAATAGATAAGTGTAGTCAATTCATTATTTCAAAATTAAAGTGATATCTTAATTGTTTTAATGGGACAGAAAAAATGATTAAATAAAAAAGAGTGAAAACACATTCTACTAAGTGTGCAAGTTATAAAGAAAGTGTTAAAAGACAACCTACATTCATTTTTTTGCCACAATGAATTTGAACGAATGTTACAAACTATACATCTTTTAAAAACTTCAGCATGAAACCCAGTAATATTGATTAACAGCAAATCAACCAGTCTAGGTTTATTTTATACCTAGAGGTTAAAGAATTGCATTCATTGTACCTTCACATTTTAATTTTTTGTGCTATTTCCCAAGAGCGTTTTTTGCATATGGTCCAATTGAATACAGATAAGTTTCAAACTGATCAATTTGACCCCCCAGAAATAGAGCCTTCAATAGATCAGTTTGACCCCCCCATAGATGGGACTCAAATAGGTATTATTACTAGAACTTGGTTGGGTTTTATGGCATATCAACCTTTGAAGGTTATTTAACAGCAAATCCATTTTTATGCAAATTCTCGGCTCTATTTCAAACAATTCAGTTGAGCAAGAGTACACCGTTTAATTGTCAAAACAGTTCTAATTCAGCTAATTCAGTTTAGCATAAGTACAGATTTTGATTACACATAGTTAATGTCAAAACAGTTCTATATTAAACAATTCAATTTTGTGTAAGTACAGTTTCAATGTCAAAATCAGTTCCATTTAAAACAATTCCGTTTAGCATAAGCACGCTGTTTAAAAGTAAGTACAGTTTAATCGTCAAATACATTTCTATTTCAAGTGATTCAGTTTAGTCAAACAGTAATAATTAAAAAAATCCAGTTCAGCATAAGTATGCTGTTAGTTCTATTTAACCCATAGATAGGGCCCTATCAGGTGCTACTATTCCAGGCTAGAGGGGACATGGGAGTGTAGCAGAAAGAATAATAAATTATTATTTAGGGCTGGAATGGCTTTGGCTGTTGGAGTTTGAAATTATACATTTCATCCAATGAGAATAACCGATGCTATTCTGCCTGGGCACACCTCCCCGGGCACCATAAAAGGCAGCGCTAACCTCTCTTTTCCTTTCCTCCTTGCTGGCACCAAGGTAAGACCAGCTGATACGAGAGATAACATTTTTCTTTCTATCCCGGGACGATTCCAATAGCAGACAGGGACTTTTCATTTCGAGAGAGCACTCTTCAACATTTGTTCCTCTGCTTCCTTTAGGAGACCATTTCCCGGTAAATTATTTCTCCCTCCTAAACCAAATGGACCCGAAGTATCTGGCTAAGTACTAAATTCCCGCACAGTCATTTACAACTGTTTTCCTATCTTCTTCAACTCACGGCACAAGGAAAAACTTCCTCTCAAGCTGTCATTAAACTACTAGATTGAAGACCATTAATATCAACACCTTCATTATTTATTTTCTTTCTTTTAATATAACAAGAGGCAGTAGAACTCTATATCATCAACTGCCATTTAGGTTTAAATGGTACTAACATTCTGGCATAATGTTATAGGAGCAATGGCAATGAAGGGGTATTCCGCATTCCCCAAAGCCCCAGCATCACTGGAACCTCCATCAGATTGTTTAGTGTCCTATCCAGGACACTCATTGCGGGGGGGGTGTCTTATCCTCTCTGCAGAGGAGCAGTCAGTGTATTCTACAGCCCCAGCCACCAGAGCAATTGAGTGAAATTTGGAGTTAAGACAATGAAGGGGTATTCTTCAGACCATAACCAGTGCTTCACCGCTAGATGCAGTATCGTACTCAGGACATATCTTTATGTGGAGGTTGTACCTTTCTTCAAGTGATTCACTCGACATATTCTAAGCCCTGAGAAACATTTCTGTTGCATTTTAATTCAATTTTCTATTTGTCAAACATTGTCTCAATCCTTCATGTACAGAAATCCAGTTAAAAAGAAATACTATCAACAAATTAAAAAAAAATGTTTTTTTAGTAAAACTAGTTTGATTCTAATATTTTGCCTGTTTGGTGCCCATTTCAAAACCTTTTTCTTCCGTCTCAGTAACGGACTTCATTTTTCCAAACAGAATGCCAGCACACATCTTTTAGAAGGCAATATATACACACATTACTGTGTGCAGATTTCTTTAAAACATCACAAGAAATTTAAAGAAATCCGAGATCTATGATACTTGGGTGAGTCAAATGTATTGCAATATTTTAGTTTGTACAAGTTTGTAACATGTATATCACATGACCAAAGAAGTTACGTAATTGTCTCATGCGTTAACATCTTATGTGATGATACATTATGATATATAGAAACTTGATTAGCCTTTTCCTTCCCACATATTTCCACCTGAAAATAATGAAAAACACATGAAACTTAAAAGTAGTATCTGTAGTTTAACTATTTATAGGTTTTATACTTGCACTGCTATAAGAGCATTGAGCACTCTTTACACAAACTTATTTGCAGTTCTTGTAGCAGTGTGTATTTGTGTGTGTGTGTGTGTGTGTGTGTGTGTATATATTTATATATATATATATATACACACAGACATATACATATATGAGAGAAAGAGAGAGAGGGAAAAATGTACTAATTTTAATAAGTTTTTTCTTAAATTGGTAGAATGCTCAAATACTGACCAGCAGAGCAGGATAAAACCTAAAAGAAATGTTTCCTCACCTCCTTATATCCATGTCAGGACTATTAGTTTCATATACTTGCAAAAACAAAAAACAAAAAAACAAAACAAAAAAAAACAAATTCAGGTGAAACATGTTAGTTGAATCAGTGAAGCAAAAGCATCCAGTCTTCTCAAATTGTGTATCCCATTACCATAAATATTGCAAAACTCGACTTCCCCTTGTAGTAATATATGTTACACAACATTTGGCTTCTTCATTTTTCAAGAAAACCTTGATGCATCTTACATCTTTCCTGAATTTGTTATATTAATGTTAATACCAAAAATGCCAAGTCACTATTTCACTATTATTTGAATGTAAAAGTATTTGGGCTCTACCTTTATTTCATCAGATGTGGCCAATTTGAATTGTGTTGCGACATGAGCAGCTATTTAGAAAACTTAATTATCTTATTCATGTAGCAACCCATTAGAAATAATTTTAAAAAAATGAACCTTTTAGTGACATTGAAACTCAAAATAAATCAAAAAACGTTTTTTATCATGGCTAAAAATAGAACAGTCAATAGGTCCATGAGGATGTAGCAGAGAGTGGATCATAAGATCAAATAGGCTTTTTAGTCAGTCTAAAAACACCATATATTGACACGAATGCTTCCAGGATCTTTAAAAAAAACAAAACAAAAAAACCCAAAAATTTAAATTCCATCATGTCTTCTTCAAGTGTTTCATTAATGGTGAGGGTAATGCCATAGAAACACACACACACACACACACACACACACACACACACACACATTCCACAGTTCTTCACATACCTCACCAAGACCAACACAATTATCATGTATGTACAAACACCTAATCAATGAGCTATAGATAAGCAGTCTATTTCCTGTTACATGCAAACCTTTGGCACTTTCAGTGAGTCATTTAAAAAAAAAGAAAAAGGCAAACATTCTCTTCTATAATACTTATCCAGTGTATAAAGAAGTCCATCCCAATGATTAGAATGTTTTAGTGATCTTTGCTGAATAATGATTGAGGTGATTAAACTGATGCCAAATTGGATTGGAATTTACTAAGAACATCTTAATGCTACTGCATTAATAAAAATCTTTCCACAATGTGTTTTTTTTTGTCTTTTTATTGTAACATCTACACAAAAACAAAAAAACCAACACACACAATGAGGGTGTAACAATTATCATCATTGGAAATGGATGTGCGACCCAAGTTTAAATCCTAGATGAGGCTGTTTGGATTTCACATAGTGCTAATACACTTGGAGAAATGTATGTATTTAACTATTCTCCTTCCAACTCTTTGGTAGTCAGAAAGACTGTTCCTCATGTCTGGTATGGCAACCACAAGCTGAATTTCTACTTATTAAAGTCTGCTTGATAATTGACCTTGTGTCACATCTTGCTTGTGCGGAGAGGTTGAGCAAATACATTCAAAAATCAGATCATTAGATTACTGACATTTATTAGATTAACTCATTCAAAGAATCCAAGACGTCATGAAACAGTTTGAAAAATCTACCAAAAGTATCACATTTTTGGTTTGTCTATAACTTCTCAAATGAACGTTTAGTATAACAGTTTTTTTTTTTTTTTTTTTTTTTTTTTACTCAGAACCATATCAAATAAGTATTATGCCTGTATCTATTAAATGTATCCATGCGTAAATGAGCTTATCTTTTTCCTTCCATTTATTCAATATTAGTATATTGTATACATACTAATGTTGATAGTGGTCCTTGGTGAGGGGGGGGGGGCAATCAAATTTCTTCCTTACCAATCATTCTGATAGAGCATGGAAATAAATATATAACAAAAATATTAAATGAAAAGAAAAAAAAAATTTAAAACAAACAAAAACAAACCAACCATCTATTATGTACTTTTTGTTTAGTATTTTTTTGTGAAGAAATAATTTTATATTTTGAAAAATTTTATTCAATTATTTTAATACTATGAAGCTAGTTAAAACGTTTCTGTACAATGTGCCATTTTTTTTTTTTTTGCTTTGTGATGGTGATCTACATATCGAGTCATAATAGATGTTTATGAAGACTACAGATTCTAATCTTTTGCAAAATCTGATACTTTAACAAAATGTAGAAAGATGAAGATTTAGTAATGCAGTGGTGGTGGTGGTGGTGGTGGTGGATCAAATCTTCATTGAACTTAGTGACAAGTTTTTTTTCTTTTTTAAAAATTAAATGATTAAAAATCTGTCAGCTAAGGTAACAAGGAAAAACATCAATAAAAGTTATCCTGTGAAAGGACATGTGAAATGGAGGGAGAGGCAATAATTCAATCATTTTGCTAAGTGGTTCTTTATGGAATACCAGGATTAAAATGGAAGAGTTAAAACACTTTGGAGATTAATTTTTATTTTTTGTTCTAAATGAATATTGTTTCTTTTATTGGAGATGTGATTGTTAAAGTGTGTGTAGTTGAAGGTTGATCAGAGTTGGGTAGTAGTGTCAGGAAGTGCTGTTTTTATTTCAGACTGATTTTTACATCTTTAGTGATGTTTTTATTTGTTTTAATATATTTTTTTAGGTTTTAAAAAGAAAATATTGGCAGTATATGAGGAAAAAAGTGCTTTTTATTTTCACTATTTTGTCTGATTACAAAAAAGAAAAAATAGATTATTTTAGGATATATTTTTTTCTTCTGAACATTTAAAAAAATTTTTTTTTTCATTTAAAAGAGTATTTTACATTTATGTCATTAAAAAGATAATTCATTACATATTTGTTTTATTATAAATATTTTTTTAAAACCAAGTCATGCACATTCTTCCAGACAATTTTTTTTCCAAATTTTTTGACTAGCTGCCATCTCACACCCCATTTTTAATTTCACTTATGCAAATGATTCATCAGAATCATTTTTATATAATGACATACCTGTACTTTTTTTTACCATCGACATAAAAATTCTTGTGTAACAAAAACAGAATCATTACTATAAACATTTGAATTAAATAAAGTATGTTTAAAGTATTTTTCAGATAGTGTAATTTGTGAAATTTAGTTAAAGGAAGAAAGAAAAGATGGTTATTTAAGGAAATTTTCAGAAAAAAATTTATTAAGATAAGAGATTTTTAAGTGAAGGAATCTAATTTTTACATAGTAATAAAAGTAAGGAGTCTTATTTTTTTCCTGCGAGCAGTAGAAATTTATTCAAGATATTGGATGGAACAAGAAAGATTAATTTTGATGGCATCTGTCTAAAGTTAATTTGTGTCAAGAGGTTTGGAATTTCATACATGGTACTTAAAAACCAGACCATTGGCCTAATGAGTAGAGTGTTTGCCAGTGGTCCAGGAGACCGGGGTTCAATCCCAGGTAGAGTCATACTAAAAAAAAAAAAAAAAAAAGAACAAACACTTGACGCCACCTTACTTAATACTCAGCATTATAAGGTAGAGATCAAGGATAAACTGGAGCAATTTAGGGAAAGGAGTAGCACCCTCCCCTAGACCTTGATGTAATAGATATTGAAAAGGAAACTTTCGGGTCACCCTTGACTAAGGTCACCAACTTAACTTACATTTACAAGTACCATTATTAAATGATTATTTAAATAATTTCAAGTAATTTCTGTTCAATATCAGCAAGAATTTGCACAGTTATATGGTTTCAAGTAATCAATATTAATCCTTAATAAATTATTACAGCTTCAAACAGTACAAATAATTTACTGTTATTGTTTGCCAATGGTCCGGGAGACCAAGGTTCAATCCCAGGTCAAATGATACCAAAAACTCAAAAAATGGTACTTGATGCTGCCTTGCTTAACACTCAGCATTATAAGGTAAGGATCAAGGATAAAGTGGAGCAATCCAGGGAAAGGAGTAGTGCCCTCCCCTACACCTCAGTGTTGTAGCTATCGAAAAGGTAGCCTTCGGGTCACCCTCGACTAAGGTCGCCAACTTTACTTACTTATATATCAAGCATTCCTTTTGTATAGAAATTTTTAACAGACCTATTTGATTCATCGATGGGAACCTAAGTATATAACTTGTATTAGTTGTCTAATGTTGTATTAATGCTATATTATATACATATTATTGTAATCTATGATGGTACGTACATGAGGAATATGGTAAATATATTGTGTGAAGAGGTACTTCGAACAATTATGAAATTATGGCTAACATTATATCAGCAGGTGGTGAGGGCGTTTGAAGAGGGATATAAAAGTTCAGTAGAGGAAAATAGTATTTACAGTGTATCGGGTGTGTTGTGGAGTTATTCGTGAAGGAGTGTAGGGTTTTTTAGTAATGGTGGTTGTATTGGTATAGCCGATAGTGGTGGTGGAGATAGATTATGAATATAGGTCGAAATGCGAAAGTAGATGTTTGTTTTTATGTTGGTATTTGGATAATATTTCCGATTGTTTTTTTATTTAGCAGGGTGTTTTGTGATGGGTGAGTGGTAATAGCGAGCTTCTCATGGAAAATGCCTTTGTGTCCATGAGAAACTCGCAATTATTACTCACATCATCATAGATTACAATAAAGTATACATGATTAACACGACAGAGGCAACTGATACAAATTATAACATACATATTGCAATTTAACACAGAACATATTCCAATATATGAATACAAGTATTGCATAATACGCCATAGTATCTGAGTGAACCTGGGAGTAATGGCATTGATGGGGTACTCAACACTTCTCACGTCTCTAGAACTGCAGCCCCAGCATCAGATGCAGTTTACTATCATGAATATGACTCCTTTTGGGGGGGGGGATACAGTGAATATATTCTTAGTTCCACCAACAAGGCAGACGTTGAATTTGATGATTTAGTAGCAAATTCTGTCAATTTTTTTTTAACAAGTTTTCACAAAATCTGTTGTATATAAAAAAAAAAAAAAAAAAAAAAAAATTAAAAACTATTTTTATAGGGTCATCAATTAAGACCAATATAATGAACTGACATAATAAGGCAATGTGGAAATGGTTTTGAGTTAAAGTCTAGATTTTAATCAAGATAAGCTCACATGAAGGCATCTTTATCAAATATGATTTAAATTTCATATAATATTTGGAAACAAGGCCACTGTAATTGAGTATTCCCGCTGCAGAATTAATAGATCTTTCAAAAATTGAATTGTTTGTCATTTCAAACTATCAACTTAAATATATATTGACATTTTACTGAATATCCTTTGAGTCAATAATGGTTAGAAGAACTAAGAATGTCTAGCAAATAAACTTGACCTATCACGGGCAAACTTTGTTTTATCTTGTGTGTGTGGGTGCATAAGCAATATCTGCAAAGTGCAATAAAATAAACTCCAAAATAAAAAGATAATTTTCAGTGTAGCATCATTGCATCAAATCAAGCAACACCATTTTGTCAACCATATTTTCTCAGTTTCATATTTTCTGGGTAAGACGTTAAACTGCAACTAGTGGTAAGGCTCTGGTTCGGGAGTTCCAGTTTTGAGGAGAGTGGGGTGACCCCTTAATCACCATTGCTCCTAGGTTCACCCTGTCTCAGGGGTGATAATATCTGTTTAGGGAGCAAGCGATAGGTCAAAAAGTAATTAAATACCAGGAGCAGAGGACAAGGACAATGACATAAAACCTACGACCCAAGGACCTCACTATCACTGTCCCAGCTTGTTTGGCCATGACAGATTAACCACGGGTGTAAAGGGTGGGAGCAGTACTGCGCAAATTCACTCAACCTAAAAACTTGATTGCGCAGGCTGAAAGGACAAGTCCACGTCCGCGATGCACCAACTTTTCCAAGCCCTATAGTGATGGGAAAGAGGCCAAATAGCCGGTGAAAGATGTCCCTGGAAGCCACAGTCCCAATCCTGTATGTAGGCAGTTCAGGATATTGGTTGTCTAATGTTGACCCGAGATGAGAGCATCACCTGGCAGTACCCTGAATGACCAAGCAACCCTCTTTAGGGACAGAACAGCTTGCTCCACAAGGAGAGGGGCATAGAAAGAGTGGCCTAACCGAAGCTCGTCTCTCATCCCCCAGTTGGCTTGCCACAGTCAATGGGCATCTTCTCAAGTGGTCCCAGAACATTAAAACAAGGAAGGTATGCACCCACCTCCAAGAGTGAAAAATACTGAAAGTCGCATGCTTGAATGTCAGAGCCATGCTTGACACAGCTTACAGCAACCGACCTGAACGTTGCTCAGCTCTGATTGCACATAAACTGTCCAGGTTAAATGTTGACATTGCTGCCCTTAGTGAGGTCTGCTTCCCAGGAGAAGGTAGCCTCCAAGAGCATGGCGTCGGATACACCCTCTTCTGGTCAGGGGAACCTACAACAGAGGAGCGCCTTTCAGGTGTTGTTTCATAGTCAGCACCTCCTTTGCCTCCAGGCTGGAAAATCTGCCATCAGGTCATTCTGACCGCATGATGTCCATGTGCCTTCCCCTGGAAAATAAGTGGTGAGCCACGCTTTTCAGTGTGTACGCTCCAACTCTTTGAGCTGAACCTGCAGAAAAAGACAAGTTCTACTCAGAGTTCCGCACTTATCTCCAAAGCACCCCTGCAGATAACAAAGGGATAATCCTTGGTAATTTCAATGCTTGAGTGGGCCAAGATGCAGATTCTGGGAAAGGAGTACTTGGCAGACAATGGGCACTTGCTGCTGGAGCTTTGCACTGAGCAGCAACTTATCAACACCATCTTCCAGCAAAAGGACAGACTTAAAACAACCTTGATGCATCTTCAGTCCAAATATTCGCACATAATTGACTATGTCTTTGCGCACAAGCATGACCTCAAGGACGTCATTCAAGTCAAAGTGATGCCCAGCGCTGAATGCCACACTGACCATCCCCCAGTGTGCTGTAAACTTAGGCTGTACTTCAAACTTAAGCCAAGAAAGAGAGGTTCCCCCATGAAAAAGTTCAATCGGAACAAACTTCAGTCAGCTGAAGTGAAAGCTGACTTTCAGGCAGGCTTACAATCCAAGTTTGAACACAGTGACTGGCCAGAAGACCCTTCTCTTGAAACACTCTGGGATCAACTGAAGAGTGCCATCCTGCAGACATCTGAAGAGGTTCTGGGGTTTACCACTAAGAAGAACAAAGACCAGTTTGATGAGAACAACCAAGAGATTGAATAACTGCTAGCGAAGAAGAGATCATCCAAGCAAGCCCACCTGGCTCAACGATCATGTCCAGTGAGGAGGGCTGTCTTCCGTCTCATTTGCAGTACCCTCTAGCACATGCTTCGAGAGGTCCAAAATGAGTGGTGGACCAATCTCACCAAGAGAACTCAGCAACACACACACCTAGGTGACAACAGAAGCTTCTACAAAGCCTTCAAAGCAGTATATGGCCTGACTCACCGGGTCCAGAGTCCCTTGCGCAGTGCAGATAAACAATTGCTTTTTACAGACAAGGCCTCCATTCTGAGTCGTTGGTCTGAGCACTTCCAATCCCTCTTTATAGCTGATTGTGTCGTCTAGGATCCAGCAGTTCTCAGCACCCCTCCAGCAACCATTCAAAGAATTGGATGAAGTATGCTCTATGAAAGAAATGACCAAAGCCATAGAGCATTTGAGGCGTTGCAAGGCAGTGGGAGTCAACGGGTTTCTACCCAGCATTACACAGTAAGTGCCATGAACTCCTTGTCTATTATTTGGAACAGGGCAAACTTCCAAGTGAAGTCCACAATACAATCATCATTACCTTGTACAAAAACAATGGAGAAAAATCAGATTTCTCTCCATCACAGGAAAAAATCCTTGCTCATGTGCTCCTAAACAAATTGGTACCCACCATCGGTGAAGACCATCTACCAGAAAGCCAGAGTGGGTTCAGAGCCAACAGGAGTGCCACAGACATGATGTTCATCCTCTGACAGCTCCAAGAGAAATACTGGGAGCAGAACAAAGGACTATATGTGGTGTTTGTGGACCGACCAAAACGTTTCACACAGTAAGCAGAAAGGGTCTATAGATGATCAGGGAGTGCCTTGGCTGCTTCCCAAAGTTCCTCAGCATGGTTACCCAACCAGCGTGGCCAAGTTAGGTTGAACAGCGACCTCTCTGGATCCTTCCCCATTGTCAATGGCGTGAAACAGGGTTGTGTTCTGGCACTGACTGTTCAGCATCTTTTTCAGCAGGATGCTTAAATAGGTCATAGAAGACCTTGACGAAGATGGTGCTGTATATATTCGCTGCTGTCTTGACGGCAGTCTGTTTAACCTCAGGAGACTGCATAGCCACAGAAAAGCACTTGAGTAGCTTTTCCGTGACCTCCTCTTCGCTGATGTCGCTGCCCTCATTGCCCACACTGAAAGAGCCCTGCAGCACCTAACTTCTTGCTTTGCAGAGGCTGCCTAGCTCTTTGGACTCAAGGTCAGCTTAAAGACTGAGGACCTTCACCAGCCTGCATCCCTAGAAGAGTTACCACCCTCTCCACATCACCATTGGTGGAACTGAGCTGAAAGCAGTTCATCAGTTCACTTATCACGGGTGTACCATCACATCAGACACTGAGGGGAATAGACAACAGACTGGCCTCGGCAAACAGCACTTTTGGTAGACATTACAAAAGAGTATGGAACAACAAGCATCAGAAGAAGGGCGCTAAGATCAGTGTCTATTGAGCCATTGTACTCACCACCCTGTACGGATCTGAGTCATAGGTAAGCTACTACCACCATCTACGACTCCTTGGAGCACTTCAATCAGCGCTGTCTGCACCATCCTCAACATTCATTGGAGTACCTATGTCTCCAATGTTGAGGTTCTTGATCAGGCAGAAATCCCCAGCATAGAGGCCATGTTGCTGAAGTCACAGCTACAATGGGCAGAGCACATCTCTAGAATGGAGGACTATCATCTGCGCAAGATAGCCCTGTATGGTAAACTCTCCACTGGCTATTGTGACAGAGTAGCACCAAAGAAACGTTTTAAAGACTCTTAAAAAGACCCTCAGTACCTGCCACATAGACCACCACCTGTGGATGACACTTGCTGCTGACCTTTATGCCTAGCATCGCACTGTCCTCCAGGTCATATCCACCTTTGAGTACTCCTTTAGAGCCAACCTTAGAGAGAAAGAGCCTCAGCAGCCATACCAGACCTTTAACTGCAGTCACTGCAGCCAGACTTGCCCGTTCTGCATCAGCCTTGTCAGCCATCCTCATGCCTGCAGTTGATGTGGAAAGCCTCTTTCGTAAACCTTTGTTCGGAAAGTCAAGCTAAGAAGAGAAAAATTTTCTCAGTGTGTGTCATGTTGTTAATTCTCGCAATGTTTTTTTCAATAATATATCAGAATTAGGCCGATTAATAACTGAATTATCTATTCTAAGGGAATTAGCACAAAGTGAAATATAAACAGCCCTATCCAAGCTTTTAACTCAGGTTACCAATTGCATTTTATACAACATTAATTTGTGCTAAGTTCCCCTTCTTTAGTTTAATATTATAGCACGCTTAGTAGACTACATTATAGGGTAAATGTAATTTATATGCCCAGGGGAACAACTAATTGGCCAACTCAGTTTATTCTAGTTGTATAGAACTGAAAGCCATTATTTCAGAGGTATATCTAGTTCTTTGTTAGCATCATTTTAAATACCAATTCCTTATTTTAGATCTAAAATTTTTAATAGTTCCCAGAAGATAATTTTGCTTTATTCTCAGAATAGATTCTGTTTAAAAAAAAAACAATCCCCCTCCCACAAACATTCACATTTAAAATAGCTTTCTACCTCAAATAAGAGTCATATCTGTATATTTTGATTCACTTAATATTTCCAAGTTAATTTTACCAAGCTATTCAAGGAGAACACTTCTATAATCACTGGATGTGACACTTGCTTGTTTATCTCCCAGGCTGGCGATTCAAGTTAGATGAAATTAATGAAGGAATCACACATTGTTTTCTCTTAATAGGAATTAAGGAGCAAATAGAAAATTATACTGCTTATTATTACATATTATTGAAATTTGTTACAAGATATAAATATCAAACAAAAATAAGTAAATGAACTGAGAAATACTGCAGTTATAGGGATATTAATTACTCTTGATTTATATTTTCTGATAAAATAAAAAAGAATTCTTCTAAACTGTTGCTCTATCAGTTCTACTGTATGGTTGCACCACTTGGACCTTAAAATCCCCAGAGAAAAATTTACATGGAAACTATACAAGAATGCTGCATACCGTTTTGAACAAATCCTGGGAACAGCAAAAAAAAACCAAAAAAACCCAGACCCCCCCCAAATTGTACATCTACTTACCTCCCATCTCAAACTATCCAAGTAAAATGAGCAAAATATGCTGGCCTCTTCTGGAGAAGTAAGTATAAACTCATAGGCAACATTCATCTATGGACTGCTACCTATGGACACACTTGTGTTGGCTGATCAGCAAAGACATTCATCAGCTCTGTGAACACTGGGTGCCATCAAGAAAAGTTGCCAAGAGTCATAGGGATGGATGGCAAGAAAGAGTCAAGGAAATCCATGCTTTTGACATGCCTTGATGACAAAGTTTTCTGGATATTCTGAAGACATTGGTGCTGTGTTAAAAAAAGTCATGGCAGTTATTGAACTTTCATTTAAGAAAATCCTGTTTAGCCTGAAAATTTACACATCTATTAACGTACCCTGAAAAAAGTTATGGTTGAGCTGATTATTAAAATTCCCTAAGATATTACAGGTATCATTCAAATAAAATTTGTTAACTAGTTGAGGTACTCAGTGATGATAGGGAAAAGGATGATACAAAATATTTTCATTAAATCATAGAATCTTGCTATGGATACAGAAATAAGAATCTTATATAAAATACACAATAAAATGAATTTTAATGAAAAATTCAGAGAAGTTTCTTCTAACACAATATTTCTTGTTCAGTGGGGATGGATGAATTAAGAGTGTGATAGTGGTGGCTGCCATGTTCACAAGGAACGAGCTGTTTTGAAAAGACTGCTGCTTATCATATAGGTGGTGGATGATGGTGGTTGACCATACCTGTCATTGAAGGAAAAATGAAACGTATTCTCATGATCAGGTTGTGGTTAGAGAAATATAAAGTCAAGTCAACTTATTACTATGGTAGTTGGATGAGGGAAAATTATTTCTGCTTATATTTTGTAAGTTACAATTGATTCTTTCAGCTTCCCTTTTGAATTAAGTGCTCATTCAGGTCTTTCTCTGGACCTCTTGACTTGTAAAGCTGGCCAAGTAAAACAAAACAATCTGTCTTTAATTATCCCACTATTTATAAAGATAAAAGTTAACTATTTATCTCACTTCTATTTAGTCAGAATGAGATTTTATTATCTGGTGACCTCAGAATCAAAGAAAAAAAAAAATGGTAAAAAAAAAGAATCCCTGGGATTTTCTGTTTAATAGTGATCCTGAGAGAAACTTTCGCATTGTAGTACAGCTGTAAAACATTTCATTTAGTTCAGTTATCTTTAAAGTGCATAAAGTAGCCTCCTTTTATTGATAAGAAAAGTTCTGTGGCGATTTAAAAGAAAAATTGATTAATAAATTAAAAAGTAGCAGTTTCCTGAGAGGTCTGACAGGAAATGAAATCGGTGCATACCTAAAAAGAAGAGCTTCCTGACACCTAAAGAGAAATTTCACCATTGTTACTGGACGGAGCTCTTTTCTCTCAGCTGCTAGTAGTGAGTATACATACTGAGAGGGTCCCAAGGCCTTGTAACCAGCCTCTGCTAAATATATCTCACTGAAAATACCCACTGGACAAACTTCAAATTTATAATTCACCAAAAATGACTGTTTCACTGCCTTGTCTGGGAGAGACAACTATTTCTTCAAGTTCAGAAAAATGTTCCAAACCACAGAATAGTTGTTAAACCCTAAAATAAAGTTTGAATTAAAAGGTATACTTGTCTCTTTCCTTAATTCTCTTGCAGCTTCCTTCAGACAAAAGATAACAATTGAATGGGATTAGAAGAAAAAAAAAGGTGTCAGATATGAAACTCAGAATCATCCCAACCAGACAACTAGCAACCACAAATAAATAATAAAACCTTCAGCCCCACAGTTCCAAGACCGCCCAGATCTTCAGCCTGAAATAATTTTACAAAAGTCCCGTATATGTACATTTATATACATATCAATAAAGCTTAATTTATAAAATCAGGCTACATGAGGGGTTAATATCAAAATAAAACAATCATAGCAATATACTTGTGAAGCATAGAATATTTATTCTTATTGTAGATCTTAGCAATTTCAACATTTATGTTGATAATCTTCCCTTAAAGGAAGCACTTGGTGATTTCTTTGAATCTACTTGAATTACCTGTAACACTTGTGTTTTTGGATCATCATCAAGTAGAACTTATAAATTGCTTATTTTGGGGGATTGGCTGTAGATAAGACGAACGAGGACTGTATTGATTTATTTGAGCGTTTCCAGTGAAATCGCACAGCAAGCCTCAATTCTCATCTAATTACAGCCGAGTTGAACCTTTTCTATACCCAGATGGTTGTCAAGAAAGATCAGTTTTTGTAAAGTTGAATGTCTCACCATAGATATTAACTAAATTGTGAGGGGAGTTGAATTAGGAATTAATTAATAATGGATTATCCAGGGATTTAGATCATTTCAGCATTGATAAAAATTTTTTTTTTTTTTGGCGGACTTCTTGAGATAAATATGTATTTAAGAAAAAAATTGAGGGAGCAGAATTCTAGCTGAAAGACTGCAGATGATATGTAAAATTCACTGTGAGAAAATTGCCTGATTTTTTCTTTTACAATCTTTGATATCAAATGAGTGAAGATTATCCATTATAAAAACTTTAAGAAAAAAAAAAAATTGAGAATGGCTACAAATGCCTGTTTAACTTTGTGATTTTCTTCATTTGAACCAAAGATGGATAAGTTTGTTAGAAAGAGTTCAATGTGTCACGTGATGGCTCACGGAGACGAGGAGGTGGGAATGATACTCCCCCCCCCGTTGAACTAACATTATCTAGGAGTCAAAAAGTGACCGTTAGGAGAGAATGTGGGTCACACAGATGTTCGCACCTAAGTGACCTTGGGTCGCCGGACATCGGAAGGGGAAAGAGAAAATGAAGCCAAATGATTGGCGGGGACCCCAAACGGAAGTGGGGTTCCCTTCCCCTCAGCGGAAGTAAATACAAAAAAGGGCAGTTTTTGAGCAAGTCTCGTGGCAGACGGACGATAGCCATTTTACTCCGGGCTAAAGACAAAAGACTAACTGAGACATGAAGGACTCCAAAATCCTCCAAGCCAGTACTAAAAACAGAACAAAGTCTATTAGCCCGTGAAAAAAGAAAAATTCTCCAGTGGAACCCCGTCAAAAAAATAAGATAAGTAACTTTGGGACATTTTCCCTTTACACCCAAATTTTGTTTACCACTCTCTCCCAATTTGAAAAAGGATAAAAGCCAGGAAAAGACATTTATATTCATGGACTATCCTATTATATATTTTTGACACTTTGAACGTATATATATATATATATATATATATATATATATATATATATATAATCGTAGTAAAGAACCTATGTATTTTCATTTTACCATGTGGTCTATGTTATTATTTCATGCTTTCCTTTCAGCTTCTATTCGCCTTACATTATCTTGCTTAGAACTGTCCTATTAATTCCTAAAGTATCACACGGGAAACCGGAGTTGCCGACTACTACAACAACATTAATATTATTACAACTAAGACCTATAGGCCCGTATTCTTCTATTATCTAAGGGAAAGAAGTTTAGCGGCCTGGTGGGTGTGTGATAGTGTGAAATTTTGGACCCCTTTGCCAGCGGTGGCCAGTCTGGCCCTAAATTATTCCCTCACGTAATATGCCAGTTCTTATCTGCCTGAGAAAAGAACTCTGAACAGGACTTATTTCTGTAGGGGATCAAGTGCCAACCTGCCCCGTCTTCACACGTGCGAAAATAAAGTCCCGTTTAGGGATTTTAGTCAATTTGCCGTCACAAATGTCACATTAATTGTATCTTCATTTAGACTGAGTCGGGGGTGGGGGTAAGAAATTAGAGTCAGTAAATATATTTACCATCATAAACCAAAAGATTAAGAAACACTGCAATAAGCAAAAGCAAATTGCCTTATGCCAGACTATGCTTGATAAATAAGCTGATCATTTGGTGTATTTAATATATTTTATGGTTCAAGGTTTTGGATGATTATAATAAAATTTCAATTCGAATAAAGACCCTATGGGTGTGGGTGTATGTGCTGTGTGCATTGATAAAATAAAACCAATTCCAAAAAACTAACACCATTTCTCATGTACTAGTCTTACTTTATATTTCTTGGAAGAAAGTCTTTGTGGTATGCACCGTTTAAGAATTAAGTTTATTTCGGTACAGGGGCCTGCCAAGTCAATGTGTCATCAAGTTGAGACGCTTGTGTGCTACTTTGATATTTCTGGAGCTACCAAAAGTGTTTTTCCTTAATCGAAGAAAGGGAAAGCATAGCCCTTGATTAGAAATTTGAAACCCAGGAGACAGGTGACTAAAATCCTTTGCACAAGAAAAATGTAATTTTATAATCTTTATTTTTATGATTTTACTTATTTTATATTTAAGGATTTTATTCTATTTTAAAGTTTTTTTTTTCTTATACTACCTCAAGCCCATAAGATATTTCATTTCAGATTTGACAGAAAATTGCTTTATTCTGAATTAGTGAAATCATTACTAGGGCAATACATATAAGATGCTCTCTAAGTGCTGTTTTCATTTGGTTATGATTGCTGTGCGAGTGCGCATACGTGTATATATCACATACACAAGAATTTCAATGATGTATAGATATCAGTATAAATACTGACCATCAATTAATAACAGATCATTACAATATCTCATTCCAATTTCTTCCTCATTTGCTTAAAGTTATTATTGACATTAATTGTAAACCATCAATTTTTTTATAAAACAAGAACCTAACATTTTTTCCTAACTAGTGCACATTATAATGCCAGACCGATATTGACAGCAATGTTATATAAAAATACTTTGTAGGATAAAATTTCATATTTTTACATTATTTCCTTCCATATTTTTGTATGCAATAATTCATGGAATTGTTTGTTGTTTTAGGATGGAGTCATCAGTCATGTTGATAAGTTAAGAATACTGGGACATCAGTCAACTGGAATCCTTTCAAATCTCCTTGGTACACAAAAGAAGGACAAGTAAATTGCAAAGAAATAGAAAAGAAGCTAAGAACACAAAGTGATGCTGAGAAGGGAGAAGACTGAAGAAAGCAAAGTCATGAGAAAGAGAAAAAAAAAAAAAAAAAAAAAAAAAGTAAAAGAGCTAGATAAAGTGGCAAAGATTAAGTAGAGTAGTCTACTTAATTATTACCCACAACAGATTTATTCAAATTTCTAAAAGGCCAAATTATCTGAATATTTTTTTTGTTCTCTTGTGATAATAGGTTGTACAGCCAACCTATATAAAGTGACTGTTTTTTTTAATACAATAATAAGCAAATGTCATCTGCACATAAAATTATATGTTAATGAGAGAACAGAGAACAGAATAGTAAAGAAAAGAAAAAAAAAAATTTTCTCTTAGGTTTTCAATTTGTGAACTACAAAGCAATATAAAAAAAAAAAAAAACATACTTCTATACATCTTTCTTTTCTTCATTACACTGTTATACAAGTGGAAATTCCTTCTTAAAGACCCTTTAATTAAAGAAGCAGCATTTGCAGGCCCAAATGACTAATTTCATTTTCTACCATGTTAAAAAGAAAAAAGGTGGTGTTAGAAGGGAAAGTTATTTTTTTATTTTATCTATTCATTTATTTTTTTAAACACAAGCTGCAAGAAATGTCATTTTCAGATCATTCTGGTTCATTTTATGTTTGGTTTGGTGGCATATCAACCCTTAGAGGTTATTTAATGCCAAATCCATTTTTATACATAACCAGTTCTATTTCAAACAATTCAGTTTAGCATAAGTACAGTTTAGTTCCATTTGACCCATTTGGTGCTACTACTTCAGGCCAGAGTGGACCTGGGAGTGATGGCAATAAAAGGAGTACTCCGCATTCCTCAAAGCTCCAGCATTATTGGAGCCTCACCATCAGCTTGATTAGTGTCATATGATTACAGTGTCAGTGTATTTTGCAGCCCCAGCTGACTGGGCCATTCATTTTTTAAGTTTTAATATTTTAACCAGTAATGACAATATTACCACTTACCCATATAAAAAAACTAAACATAATTTATGTCAGTATTGGTCTAATCTGACACAAAAACAAAATTTTTATTTTCTTAGTTTCATATACAAGGATGAGGTAGTTTAGAGTTTATGTTCATCTTCAGTGGCTACCAATTTAAGCAGTGATGCTACTGGTGAGTTATCTAGAAACATGACTTGATCATAAGTCAAAATAAGCATTTAAAAAATAATTATTACTTGAGCATTATTTTCATTAGGATCTGAGAGTGCAGTATTTGTTCTTGTGGAAATGTCAGTTATTTTCAAACTAAAATATAAATTACATAAATGAAGAGTTTGAAAAATAAAAAAAATTTGTGAGTCTTTAAAAAAAAAAAAAAAAAAAAAAAAAAAATAATAAAGAAAAATCAGACAAAAAAAAATATTGAAAAATTTGATATGACACTCATCCTAGCAAAGTTTATGGACAAACAATGAAACAGATTAAGTAATACTGTCAGTTTGCAACATTCAAAGAATTTAGGAGGGACATAGGACCCCTTCACCACAGGTAAATAATATAGTCTTACTTCTAAGATTAAATCTTAATTCTGCTGACCATATATTACAAGTACACACAAAAGGTAAAAATAACAAACTGTATTGTAACTGTTTTATAAATTTGAATTCTTACAAAAGGCTGTTTTTTTTTAGGGGGGTTACTATCACACAGAAGAGATGCAATACAGGGTGGAACGATAAAATTGTCACCCTAGAAAAGACGACATGATTCGTTAAATGAAAACCGGTTTTCTTTTTTTTTGTTGCAGACCATCTACTAGTTGGCCAGTTGTGAACAAATCCCAAGTGCAATAGGAGCCTTCTATCATGTCTGAAAGTGACACAATGTTCAACGAGCGAGATCGGAGATGCACTGCTGTACAATTCATGCTCTCTACCAATCCAAGTCATGACAACAGGACCATTGCCAGCACCCTCAAAATGCAAATCTGGATTGCCATGAATAACAGAGACATGCCCAGGGTGATGAAAACAAAGTTTCCAGCTACAGTTATGGTCTTTGGTGTGGTTTCAAGTGAGGGCCACATCATGCCACCTCACATCGAAGTCGGTTTGAAAGTCAACACCAAAGTGTACCTGGACGTGCTGAAGAGTGTGGTGATCCCCTGGTGCAATCAGGTGGCTGGTGGCAGACCCTGGGTGTGGCAGCAGGACTCGGCGCTGGCCCACAAGTCCAAAGAGACTTGGCTTCAGAAGGAGTGTTACGACTTTGTACCCTTCTTTTACTGGCCCCCACCTCCCCCAACCTGAACCTGCTGGACTACTTCATTTGTAATACATCGAGAACATCACGAAGATGACCTTCCACAACACCAAAGCCAGCCTGATTGCCACTATCTGCTGAGTATTCGCTGAGCTTCCACCGGCGCTTGTGGAAAAGGCATGCTCCCAGTTCCGGATCGAGGTGGTGATTAAGGCTGAAGGCGGCTACATTGAATAGATGTCAACTCTACTTCATAATCAAGTTACCTGAATTGATTTTTTTCAATAAAAGTTTTAAAATAAAGCTGTGTTGTTGTTTTCTTTAGGATGACAATTTTATCGTTCCACCCTGTACAATGTGTGTGTGGTATAGTTTTCTATATTAATAAATATATTGGTCAATATTGGTAATTGATAAATATCTATATAGACTCTAAGGATTGTGTAGACACAGAGTCAATGATGCTTGGTAACTGTTAGTGTCTAGCCTATATGATTAGATTACAAAATGCTTCCTACGTAGGAATCTCTTTATATAATGTTACATGAAACAGGAGTAGGTTGATCTAGTTTATACTACATGCTTATATTAATTTTGTGACACGTCAATTTATTTACAGTTGTGTTTAATTTATATAACTTTTAAAAATCTTTTGAGCCATTAGTTTTCAGGTGGCTTACGAGGAATATATGAAAGCTGGAAATAAATAAATCCAACAGTATGAAAATGTACGGATATGAAAAAAATGTCTGCAGAGAATGATTTTATTTATAGCTTGAATTATTTGCCAATATTAAACATTTTGGTTTTAAGTGAGAAAACATTTAACCTTCATCTGGGTGTATGAATTATTGAATGAAATGAAAAAAAAAAATAAAGTTTTAAACATTCTGTTTTCATTGGTGGCATTCTATATCAAATTTATGAGATGTAATTAGTGTTCAAAAATTTTATTTTAAAGAATTTAAGGTATTTCATTAAAAAAAAAGTTGGATGCCCAACAAGTGGCCTTATACCAGACTAATTTTAATATTATTTAAGTACACACACACATACATAAGGAGAATGTTGTTTAACAAACCAGGTCATATATTAATAGAAAATTAGAAACTTAACTTTCCCTTCTATATTGGATATTTGAATCTTTATATTATGCTCACTTGCATTTCACTTGCCCTTGGGAAAGGCTATGAATCCATCTGTTCTTCCTTACAACTAGCTTTTAGCAGTAAATAAGGCAGATTAGGTTCTTTAGCTTTGATTTGGTAACCAGTAGGAGAAGGAAGACAGAATTCAATCCAGTTTTATTCCAATGAAAAAAATTGACCTTGTGTCAGATCCTGTCTCTGGTGAAGAGATTGGTTAAATGCATACATTATGTCATTTATATTTTCGTTAAAGTTACTATAAAAAAATTGTTATATAAGAATGTATGCATTTAACACAACCCCACTGAGCAGGATGTGACACAAGGTCAATTCTTAAGCAGTTTAACATCAGAGTTTTCCTCTCCTAGACTGGTTATCATATCAAGGTTAAAGGGCATAGTCTACCCTACTATTTGCCAATAGCTCTAGAAATAATAGTTGAAAGCATAGCTTTCCCAAGGGTATTAGCCCTATAGAAAATGCAAACAGCTTCATTCAGGATTTGAACAAGGGTTGCTGTGCCCATTTACTATGATAATAACCATTTCACTACAAGATAATACGTAATTTATTTAGGTAAATAGAATCAAATTTATTAGGCTATAAATAAGAGTAATATGCAACGTTGGCATTGGTTTTGATCTACCCCCCCCAACAAGCATGTCATGTGATGTATTTTCATGTTATGCTTGTTACAAAAAACAAACACTACAAATCAAACTAAAAATAAAAGATAATGTCTTATTTTGAAAAATAGAAGTCTTTAGGCAAAAAGTGTTGGAATAAAATTAATCCTTTTAATGTGAAATGGTTGAGTGTTGCTATGGCAAAAATAACCCGACTTATTTCCATAAAAAAAAAAGACAGATTGCAACAAATGTGTTTTCTGTTCAGAGCTGCAAGGTAGAAATTGAATCAATGCCATAGCAACTTATATTGCCTTAAAAAAATCCGTAATAAATGCTAATATACAGATGCAATACATGTCACAAATGTGCAGTCTGTGAAAGTAAAAGTGTTAATGAACGTTCCATGATTTTGTCTCAGGATACGAGTGGATTGAATAAATATCTCTACTGGAATATTTAATTGGTTGGTTGGGATTTATGCCAAATCTATTCTTATACAAATAAACAGTTCTGTTTCAAACAATTCAGATTAACACGAGTACACAGTTTTTCAAAAACATTTCTATTTCAAGCAATTCAGTTTAGTATAAGTATAGATGTTGTTTAATGTCAAAACAGTTCTAGTTCAAAAAATTCATTTTAGCATAAGTACACAATTTAAATATCAAAACCGTTCTATTTCAAGTAATTTAGTTTAGCATAAGTAGTAGCATAAGCAGATTAGTTCTATTTAACCCATAGATTAGGCCCTATCAGCTTCACTGGAACCTCACCATCAGATTATATAGAATCATGTTCAGGACACTCGTTTGGGGGTGGGGGTCTTACTCTCTGCAGAGGTGCAGTCGGTGTATTTATTCTACAGCCCAGCCAACTGGGCAATACACAAAATTAAATCTAAAAACAGTTTCATCTCGGACAATTCAGTTTAGCATAAGTACACAGTTTAGACGTCAAAACAGTTCTATCTTAAACAATTCAGTTCCGCATAAATACGCAGTTTAAATGCAAAAGCAGTAAACTCTCGAAACCACGATTTAGTTCTATTTGATCCATAGATAGGTCCCCTATCAGGTACTACCGCTCTGAGCCAGAGTGGACCTGGGAGCGATAGCAATGAAGGGGTGCTGCGTATCCCCCAAAGCTCAAGCAATACTGGAACCTCACCATCAGATTGTTTAGTGTCATACCTGGACACTCGGTGGGCGGGGATCTTAACCCTCTGCAGAGGTGTCTGTGTATTCTACACCCCCAGCCGACAGGGCAAATCAATTAAAAACTACTTCTGCAAAGGTGCCGTCGACATATTCTACACTCAAGTCGACAGGGCCGGGTTTGGTTGGGTTATATGGCATATCAAGCATTGTTGGTCATTCAATGCCAAATCTTTATATATATATATATATATTAGATATATAATTTGTAAAGATTTTGTCGATACATTTTGAAACGAACATGAGCTCATTGTTTTGTGAACAGTTAAATCGTTTCTCTTATTTCTATCTAACACGAATAATTCTATGTGATATTTATCATTTATTTGCTCACAATTAGTGCTAAATAGCAATACTTGTAACCACTTCATTATCTGTGCAAACAAATAGTGTTCAACAGAATAAATTGTTCCAAGTATTGCTGTGTATCATTAACAATTTAATTAAACACCAGTCATTTGTTTACACGCAGTTTGGTTGTTTGTTTGAAGGTTGATATGCTATAAAACCATTGTAGGTTATTTAATGCCGAATTCCGTTTTTATATATATGGTTTGGTGTGTGTATGCTAAACTACTGTTTGAAATAGAACTGTTTATAAGTACAGCTTATGTTCACACTCAGTAAAATGTAAAAAACAGTTCTATTGCAAACAATTTACTTTAACATAAGAACGCAGTTCAAAATGTCAAAAAGTTCTTCGTAAGTTTGTTTAGTTTTATGTCATATCAAACATTGCAAATTGTTCAAAGACAAATCCTGTTTAGATTTATATATCAAATCCACATGGTGTGTGATCACTTTTCTAATAATATTTTAAATAGACCTGAGCTCATTTTCCTTCGCAGTTAAATGATTTCAAGTATTTCTATCCAATATGAATCATTCTATTTACTTTTTCTCATTTGTTTGCACACAGTTAAATTATTATGAGAGTTGCTATGTAACAGTAACAATTTAACATCAGTCATTTGTTTGCACACATTTAAATAGATAGGTATGATATGTAATAGATAAACATTTAAAAAGGTGTGTGAGCTGTTTGGTTGGAGATTTTGCACTTTTAAGAGTAGTTCGTGTTGGAGTGGTAGATCCTACGTGTGTTTTTTTTGTTTGGTCTATAACATTGGATCTCGTCCCATTCCCAACTTGTTGCTGAGCTGTTGGTTAGTAAAATTCAGCCGAGTGTAGATTTTTCCAGGTCCTCCTGGAACTGTGACCAATCATTCGCTTCCAACTGGATCAATTTCTCCACAAGTGTTCTATATTTGTTTTGATTGGTTGTAACCGCCCTCCGTGCAACAGCTGTTTTGTCCCACGTAGGTCCCTACAGTTTTTCTTGCTTCCAGGAAGGACATTTCTCTTGTTTTTCACCTCAAGTATTTCCTTTTCTTTTTTGTAAACATCGCAAGATCTTGCCCAAGCCGGATGATCTTGTTGGCAGTTTGCACATGTAATTTCTTTCAAGCAATCTTCTACCTGGTCCGGGTCCTTTTTACCGCAGTTGGCACATGTCTGTACGGGGCTGATTAAATGTCAGGATGTAATTGTTGGTCTGGATTCGTTCTTCACCTTTTCTAAATGGAGATTCTTATATTTGTTTCCTCCAGGGTTGATGCTATCTACTCTTCTGTAGTCAATGTCAACTTCCTACTCCTGATAAACTCCCTTGGAAGTTTTAAGTTTCTCATGCGGGTAGGCTTTGCATTTCGTCGTAAGTTTTTCATTTTTAATGTTGTCTGCCGGCCTCCGGCTGTCCATCTTGTTTTCTTAACAGTTTTAGGAGCAGCCCTTGTAGAAATAACTTATTCTATGAGGAAAGGCGAGAATTTGGCGGGGCAGACCCCCTTCAAAGATTCAATAACAATGAATCTGGTGAAGTCTGCTGTCTCAATCTCCGATTCTGACAGGTTTCGTTTAGGTTTTATTTTTTTTTAAGTTTTTTTTTTTATAGATACTGTATATTTTTCACTGGCCCTGTGCTCCACCACGGAGTCCAACTTGTGTTGGGAATGAACCAAGGGGGAAACCCATTCACCTTGGTTGAGATGGGGATACGCGACCAGTATACTCGAGCTGAGGGCGAGTTTCCGAGCCGTTGCTAATTTTAGGTTCTCAGCACTTGTCAAATTCCTATCCTCTCAACGCAATTGATCCTCAGTAATCACCTTCTTGCAACTAAAAGATAAGGGTTGGTAATTTGCTGCAAGTGCAGATTTTAAAGTACGGTCGGGATAAAACATATAGGTGCTAGGGCTTGACATGACCAGCTGATTGATTGGATCTGGCGGACCGTCCGTCAGACAAAATAAGGACCAAAGTGTTGAGTTGCAAAACATTGACCACTGTCGCCCGATCAATTTGACTAATAAATGAAACTAACAAGTGCTATCGTCGAATCATGGTGGACCTGGGAGTAATCTTAATAAAGAGTTACTCCATACTCCTCAGAGATCCAAAACTGGAACTTCACCATCAGATGAAGTTAAGAGTCATAATAAGAACAACCCCTTTTTTTCCAGGTGGGGAGGATTTTCCCTTTTTTGCAGGAATATAGTCAGCATATTCTAAACCTAACAAAAAAGAAAGGAATCTATATCAAATTATTATCCCTGTCTGATTATCTCAGATTTTAAGTGGTATTTTATTTCTTACATTTAAAACTATTCATTTTATTCTACTCATATTTCATAGACACAATTTGAAAAATAGTTAGAGCCGACAAATATTTTTGGCTTTGTAGAAAATGGGGGCGAGGGAAATTGTACTACTGTTCAATAATGGTTGTTATATTTGTATACTAGTAGAGGTACTCAATCACTTATTGGGAGAAAAATGTTTTCCTGAAAATTGGACAAGTGTAGACCAGATGACGCCAGCAATTTATACCGATAAAAGTGATTCACTTGAATATGTCATGACATTTGACAAAAATCAGGATTATATTAGTGTACAAAAACAGGTTACGAGGCTATGGCACAATAGATGACACCACTGTATAGAAGCACAGTCAGCCAACAAATAAAGTGGTAAAATATCTAAATACTAACTACAGAATAGAATATTTTTTATACTTCATGACCAAAGTCTGTTTAGCCCAAAAAAGAATATTTTGAGATGAACTCTAGTGTTTTGGATCCCGAGCAAAGTTAATATTTATACCAAAGAAAAAAAAGTTCCTGTGACTTTATCTTTAGTCAGACATGTATAGATATACAAACTTCTGTGTAATGATATATTTCCTGCTCTAAATCTATTATGGGACAGAAGTAATAAATTGTTAAACATTTTATTAGTTAAATTCACCTCAAGGAGAGTCCATCCATATTGAAATGATTTGATTCTTATATTAAAGTAACACAGCTGATGCGTTAGATCCTTTTGAAGAATAAAGAAATTTTCAATTCTGTTTGCAACTAAACTAGAATCAATTTCTCAAGGGAAGTAACTCTCAAATACTGATTATAGTGTACTTCCTCTTAGTTATTTGATACATTTTTTGGGTAGGATCAAACTCAACATTACCCTTAATAAGTAAAGTTGGCAACCATAGTTGAGGGTGACCTGAAGGCTCCCTTTTCAATAGCTACTACACCAAGGTGTAGGGCAGGGTGCTACTCCTTTCCCTGGATTGTTCCACTTTACCGTATAATGTTAAGTGTTATCTTATGGGAGGCAAAATAATGTTAAGTGTTAAGCAAGGTGGCATCAAGCACCATTTTGGAGTCTGGTGTGATTCAACCTGGGATTGAACCCTGGTCTTCTAGACCATTAGCAAACACTAATCATTAGGCTAATGAGTTGCCCTTAACTTTAAGATAATGAATGCAGAGAAATTTTTTTTTTATATTGAGAAAACTCTTGTCAAAGTTGATTATGGGGGATGGTTACAGAGCTATTTGATGGTAAAGTAGTAATGGGAGAGTGGTTTGCTCAAGTGATCACTCACTTGTTAACACTTTTGCATTGAATATTATGGCATGACAACATTGAGACATTTTGTAAAGATATCCGAGAAAGCAGATAGAATGCATGAAGTAGAAAAAACATAAGTTTTACAGGCAGTCATGATAAAAATTTGAACTCATTAGATTCAATGCACATTATGTTTATGCTACCCACATTTCCTTATATTAAATAAATAAAGTTTAAAATTCGTTGGATTTTAATGTTATGACGGCCTGTCAAGGGTTATTTTATGCCACAAGGTTAGGGAATTGCATTCATTGTACATTCATATTTATGGCGTAGTAGTTATAGGTATTTTTTTCAAAGAATCCCATAAAATGATAATGTCTCTAAAGCCTTGTATAATAGATAGATTGGCAGACCATTGTTAGTGAGTTCTATCCTCACTGTGTACCCCCATACTTCTGGCTTTGTGCCAAAACTAAGCTTATTAAATAATGACATCTCCAAATCTTAAGACATGATTAAATTAGAAAGTTTTAGTTATCAAAATTAGATGAATGCCCAAGGATCAGAGGCTTTTATTTTTTTCTACACTTAACTCCTGTTATAAAATATAAGTGACTATACTTATTTCTTATATTTATATTTTGTAGTGTCACAGCAAATTAGAGATATTAGACCCAAAATCTCTAGGTAAAAAAATGAAGTGGCTACCAAGACCTTAATGTTTGGAACTAATGTAGAAAAAGCTAGAAGGAAATGACACAAGAATGCTGCATGCTGTTTTGAAGAAATCTTGAAAGCAGCACTCCTATGAAAGAGCAATTCAATGATAACTTTCTTGGATGGTTGGAGAGATGGGAGGCAAGATAAATATAACATGCTAGACGCTGCTTAAAAAGAACGAATTCATATGTTCTCTGGACTCATAGACAGATACAGCAGCAGTGTTAGCTAACCAGAGAACTTACCAAGAGCAATGACCTATAAAGAGTCAAAGAAATCTGATTTGAGCACACCTTGATGATAATGATCGCTAAATAGATTTCTCGAAAATAATTTTTCTTTGTAAAGAAGACTTAATGCTTTTTAGAAAGAAATTTCATTTCTTCCCACCCCGATACTATGAACAAAATAGTAGTACAGACGGGATTCTTTAGTCTTAGAAGAATAATTAATTGAGGAGATGGGCGATTGATTTTGATCCCATGAACTGAGATCCTTAACTCTGCCCATAAGAGTCCTAAGATAGAGTAAAGAAGTGGGCTTTAATCATAAGGCAGAGATAGTGATTGTAAAAGAAAGACTTGATACCATACTATACTAGAAGAATATTTTTTTCAGGTGAACAGACATGATAATCAAGATTCTGGATGCTGATTTTTAAAAGAAAAGTAAACCTAATTGAAAATTTAGTGCATGTAACAATCATTTTAGTAATGATTTTCCAACAGCCAATCACATTTGGCTTTGTGCTGTTAATTAAACTTTGTAAAATATCAGTTCAGGCAAATTTAAAAAGTAGTATCTAAAGATGTTGGATATTATAGGGTGGTGGCAAAAGATGGTTGTAGGGGGGAAAGTGGGAGTAGGAAAGTTAGGATAGAAATAGTGATAAAATGAATCATTTAAAAATACAAGGATTCATGGTATCTTTCTAATCCCCCACCACAAATCACCCTCATCTGCACTTTGATTGGTTAATGTTGTAGCTTAATAATTGAGCATATAAAAATGGTATATTACAATATCATCTCTTGAAATATCATTAAGTAACTCACAAGCAGAAAAAAGTCTGTCAACAGTTGGTTGTAAATAGATTTAAAATTTGTAGAGTTGATTGAAACCCTAACCCTCCCTCATCTTGAGATTGTCGGAAACATTCAAGTCAACGTCTTTGTGAACAGTTTTTTTCATTGTTTTTATGCGAGTTTCCTTCATTTACAGAGTTTATAAAGCAAAATATTTCAAGTCTACACGTCAATTCTTTAGATGGTTTTTTTTTGTTTTTTTTAGAATACTTGCAACTATTTTGGTCTTTTTTATGTCTTATTTCCAAAGGACATTTTCCCAACTGACAGGTTCAATTTACTCCAATTTCCACCTGTATTTTTAGTGTTGCATTTTTCTGTTGGAGACTACTTTGCATAAGAAAAACACTGCATTTATGTGTTGGTTGTGTCACGTGATGGCTCACGGAGACGAGGAGGTGGGAATGATACTCCCCCCCCGTTGAACTAACATTATCTAGGAGTCAAAAAGTGACCGTTAGGAGAGAATGTGGGTCACGCAGATGTTCGCACCTAAGTGACCTTGGGTCGCCGGACATCGGAAGGGGAAAGAGAAAATGAAGCCATATGATTGGCGGGGACCCCAAACGGAAGTGGGGTTCCCTTCCCCTCAGCGGAAGTAAATACAAAAAAGGCAGTTTTTTGAGCAACGCTCGTGGCAGACGGACGATAGCCATTTTACTCCGGGCTAAAGACAAAAGACTGAGACACGAAGGACTCCAAAATCCTTCAAGCCAGTACTAAAAACAGAACAAAGTCTATTAGCCCGTGAAAAAAGAAAAATTCTCCAGTGGAACCCCGTCAAAAAAATAAGATAAGTAACTTTGGGACATTTTCCCTTT
The DNA here is from genome assembly GCA_963585895.1 of Sepioteuthis lessoniana. NCBI lineage: Eukaryota > Metazoa > Mollusca > Cephalopoda > Myopsida > Loliginidae > Sepioteuthis > Sepioteuthis lessoniana. The sequence goes on along the minus strand of OY757929.1, from coordinate 698,486 downwards.
ACACCCAAATTTTGTTTACCACTCTCTCTCTCTCAATTTGAAAAAGGATAAAAGCCAAGAAAAGACATTTATATTCATGGACTATCCTACTATATGTTTGACATTTTACTGAACGTATATGTATATATATAACCGTAGTAAAGAACCTATGTATTTTCATTTTACCATGTGGTCTATGTTGTTATTTCATGCTTTCCTTTCAGCTTCTATTCGCCTTATATTATCTTGCTTAGAACTATCCTATTAATTCCTAAAGTATCACACGGGAAATCGGAGTTGCCGACTATAACAATATTAATATTATTACAACTAAAACCTATAGGCTCACTTTCTTCCATTATCTCGGGGAAAGAAGAAAGCGACCTGGTGGGTGTGTGATAGTGTGAAATTTGGAACCCCTTGCCAGCGGCGGTCAGTCTGGTCCTAAATTATTCCCTCACGTAATATGCCAGTTCTTATCTGCCTGAGAAAAGAACTCTGAACAGGACTTATTTCTGTAGGGGATCAAGTGCCAACCTGCCCCGTCTTCACACGTGCGAAAATAAAGTCCCGTTTTGGGATTTTAGCCAATTTGCCGTCACAGTTGTCGTATATGGGACTAGGAGACATTACTTAGTTGAAACAAAATAGTAAAGCTATTCAGTGATATAAACCATTCAATGAATAATACTTATGTTTTAAAATACCTTAATCTAATTCATCTATCAGTGACTTTAATAAACAACTAGCAAAGTTTTTTTAATGACTAATTCAAAAACATTTCTTGTATTCAGTAAGGATTTCACATCTATGATTTTTGTTCTCTTGTAATAGAAAAAAAAAAAAGGACATATCACAATTTTGTGTTCGTGCTAAAATGCTTTAACTTGTAGAATAAAGAAAATTTCTCATCCAATTTGCAAATTGGAGTCAAGATTTGGATTCTTCGATGGTCATAATAATTTTTAAAAGATAACAAAATGCTTATGCAGTACTTCATTTACAATTGATTAGAAAGTCAATGAATAGAATGTGACTCAACAATTAACTTAAAAAGCTACTTTCAGCAGCCATTAAGATATTATGAAATAATAAATTGATATATAAATTGCATCTTTATTCCAGATGTTAATTTGAGTATTAAGATTTAGCAATTTTGATGCATTATCTTAAACTGGGTCTCAAAGCCATTGAAGTTGGTTGTTGACTTAGGAAAGTGGAAAGAAATAACAGTATCTGATTGTACAACCCAAATCTGGTTTAGGTGTTTTAAAAAGGGGATTTCATGTCTCTTAGAATAAAGCTCTGAAATGAATTACCATCAGTTATCAATTATGTCCTAAAATACAAAGTAAAAAGAGATCCTGATTATCACCAGCACTGGAAAATTTATGCAAGATCAAGAGTCATCGAAAGGCACTATATGTAGGATGTTTCATAAGCTTACAAATACATGCAGTAGCTCCCAAGAGATTCTTCACGAATCCTACTCCTTATGAAATTCATGAAGTGAACGTGGGTAGATTATCCTCAAATTGCTGTTCATCTGAAGGAACATCTCTTATGAGTCAATAAATCTTAAAGATGTCCTTTTCTTTAGTAACACAGAATATAAAACATTCACAGGATTAAGAGTCATAATCACAAAGTAATGAGAGATCTACTTCATATAGCCAAGTGTCCATCACAAAAATTCAGATAGAAGTTATTTTTCAGTTATTCTTAGTTTTCATTAAGGAATGAACTCATTTTAGATCTTGCCCACCAAATATTAACATATATCAAAAGTATTTTTGTTATTCAATTTACATAGGACCGCCCAAGAGCTGGATGCTTTTTTAAACTTAAGAATGGCTCAGAAAGTTTTTGTGTGCTAGTGGTAGGGTTTTCCTCAATTATGCATTTTGAAGCGTCATAAATTAACAATTGATGGTTTGTCATGGACTTGTCAACTTCAAGGGACAATTCTCCACTTATAAATCACAAATCATTTTTGACATTCAATCAGACATTGTAGCATTTCTTTATTTCATAAACTGAACAAATTACATTAGTGGCTTGGAGATCCAGTTTAAAGTAATGCCTTAAAATTGCTTGAGTTTCAACAAAATCAACAGCAATTCTATATAAAAGAATATAGCTGAAATATATAAGAAACAGGGCTTGAAAAACTGAAGTTGATGTTACAATTATTTTACTTCAAACCGGAAATAAAAACTATTTTAGGTTTTAATATGAACATACATACAAACATACATATATATTACATACACACAAGTTGTTAAAAAACAAAAAAAAAACTGCAAACATTTCTATGAGATGTCTTATGACAATTTTAAAGTTTCCACCCGCTTACCATTCCTGTCATCACATTATTTCAATCTTCCACAAATGGTCTTCAGAACTGAAGTTCTGTTTTTCTAATAAAGATACTCCCATAGAAATATTAACATTATTCTAATGACAAATATGAAATTCCAAGAAAGCGTTGACAGTGATTGGGAACATGTAGTGACTGTTTGCAAAGCTACTCCTATAAGGGTGGTCACACACGCACATAAAAAAAAAAAAAGCAAAAAAAAAAAAAAAAAAAAAATCACCTCGTGTGTGTGTGTGTGCATGATTAAATTAGGCAGACAATGTGTCTATTCAAGTCTTCACACAAGTTGTTTGACTTCTGGATCGAATGATTTTGTTTGTTTTAATGGCATATCAATCTCAATGGGTCATTTAATGCTGACAAATTTTTGAAATAGAATGGTGATGGTATTTAATTTTTTGTAGACTTCTTTTTAAAACATGTTTTCTTTTGCCAATGTATATTTATTTTTGTAAATATTTAAAAAAAAAAAAAAATTTAAATATATTTTATATAAACATTTTTTATCAGTACATTTTTTTTTTTAAACACATGTGGAAAATTTAAAAATTTTGTTGTAGATGCAAGCTTCCTTTATGTATCTGAGCAATTTTTTTAGGGTTTATTTAATAGAATATTTGTTTTAAGTTCATTAATATTTTTGTCGTATTTGTTTCAGATCAATATATTCTGTTAGAATTTGTTTAATTGTATAGGGTTTCTCGTATGATATGCAAATACGGGGCTGTCTTCTTTTTTTGAGGAGGTATGAGTAATGTATGAGTGTTCTATTCTTAGTCTCAATAATGTCACTTTTATGGACAGTTTGGTTTCATTTTTGGTGATTTTCCGATTTGTAGCCTTATTTTATATAGTTAGTTGTTTTGGAAGTTATTCCAATAATTCTGCCATTTTTGTTTTGTGTAAATGTTTATGGTTATTTTTAAGTCTGTGAAAAGGGATTTTAAATTGGGTGTCATGTGGATCGTTCTGAACTATTTTAGCTGCTGAATCCGCCATTTAATTTCCTTGGATTCCAATCTGACTTGGTATCCAGCAGAATGATTTCTTTTTGGTTGTTTAATTTGGAGAGCGATTTTGCTATTAGTGGGTTGTTTAATTTTTGTTTTCGATTGCTACTCTGGCAGATTGGGAGTCAGAAAATACTATGTATTTAGGGATCCTGCTTTGATGATCAGGTCAAGTGCCAGGTCTATTGCATAAACTTCTGCACTGAAAATAGAGGTCTCCCTTAGGAGATGTTTTTTTAATTTGAACTTTTCTATTGATGATGGCTGCACTAGTTGTTGCATTATTTTGTTTAGATCGATCTGTGAAGATATAAGTATAATTGGGATATTTTTCTTTGATTTTTTGGAATTTTTCTTGAAATGTTATTGGGTGGGTGCTTTATATTTGTTGTATTTACAGAGACTCAAGTTTGTTTTGGGGATCATGATTTTCCAGGGAGGTGTTTTGAATAAAGTTGTTCTGTGAATTTTAGTTATTGGTAAGGCTACTTCCTTGTATACAGGTTCCATTCAGAGTCTGAAAGTTTTGATTGAATTTTTATTTTGTTGGAAAAGATCTTTATATTTAGGATGAAAGGTACTGCTGTGTATAAGATTGTCAATGTCAGCTTTTAATTTTGTGGAGTATTTTAGTGCCAAGTTGTTGGATCTGAGCTTTGGAGGAGTCACATTTGCTTTGGCATATAGGCTTTCTACTGGAGTTGTTTTGAAAGCACCTCGTGCCAGTCTTAGTCCAGTGTGATAAATAGGATTAAAAGATTTTAAATAAGATTTTCTTGTGGATTGGTAAATGAAGCTACTGTAATCTATTTTACATCGAATTAAGGATTGGTATAATTTTAATGTCAGCTCCTCAGTTTGTATGGGCAAAGGAGTTGTAATGCTTTATTGTATTTTGTTTTTATGTTGATATATGGAATGAAGTTCAGTTTTTTTGTCAAACATAAAAGTGCTTATGCTGGTCTACAAATGGGATATTTTCTTTGATATTGAGTGTTGAATTGTAGTACAGTTTTCATTGGTTACAGAAATGGACGCATTTTGTTTTAGTTTTTGAGAATTTGAAACCGTTTTCTGCAGCCCATTTACTGATTTTATTTCTTTCAAGAGTCAGGATATATTTGAATTTATAGCTAATTGAGCAGTCATCAACATAGAGGGAGCCTTATATGTTAGGTGAGAGTTCTTTTATTATATTGTTTATTTTTAAAATTGAAAAGAGTGGTCAGTAATATGCTGTCTTGTATTACATCTTTTTTTAAATTGGATAGAGTGGATCCAGTGCATACTTAGAAGGTTCTGTCTGTTAAAAAAAACTCAATAAATTTTGGTTGTCTGGCTCTTAGTTTGAGATCATATAGGTCTTTTATGATACCAAATTTCCATGTGGTGTCATTGGCCTTCTCTAAATCAAAGATGGCAGTGATGTGTTTTTTTATAAGACTTCTTTTATATAACTTTCAAGATTTGTTAAGTGGTCTATGCATCATCGTTTTTTTTTTTTTTTTCTAGCCACATTGTTCATTTGATATTTAGTTATTGTTCTCTAAGTACTAGACTAGATAGTAGTTAACCATCCTTTCTAAGGTTTTGCACAGGCAGCTAGTTAGTGCTATTGGTCAATAGTTTTAAGGATATGAAGTATTTTTTCCTGAATTGGGTATGGGAATTATTGCAGCTTGCTTCCAAGATTTCGGGAACTGTTTACCTGTCCAAATGTTATTGTATATTTTGAGTAAGAGTTCTAGGGATTTGAGGAATTTGTTTTTAGGAAGCTGTAATGAACTTCAGGTCCAACTGCTGAATTGTGAGATTTTTCAATGGCAGTTCTTTGTTCTGTCATTGAGAAGATCTCATTGTATACTTGTTTTTCTTTTTTTTTTGAGTTTAGATTTATTTTGTATTTTTGTTTTTCTTTGATTTGAAATTGTTGTAATGTTTAGGATGAGGAATTATCTGAAAATGTTTCAGCTAATTTGTTGGCTATCACCTTTTTTTCTGTTATTTTGCTGTTTTTTATGATAAGGAGAGAATTGTTTTCTGGAGATTTTTCTAACCATCTTCCATATTGTTTTAGAGCTTGTGAAGGTATTAATTTTACTTATATATTCCTGCCAGTATTTATTTTTGCTTTATTGTAAGCTTTTGCCCTTTTTGTTTCTATTCAATACATTTTTTTGTGGGAGGTTCTTTTAAAAATTTAAAAGCTTCCTTTCTTTGTTGGATTGCTTTTTTGCATTTAGCAAAAAGCCAAGGTTTGTTTTTCTTGTGCTATAGTGATTAGAGTTTCTGTAAATTTTTCTATTGTTTTAATTTTTTTCTTTTGATTTGATGAAATTTTATCCAGTTTACTTTGTGTTCCATCTAGGTATGTGTGATCATGTATGATTATATCATTTTTGATGATGATCGCATCCACATATACATCGTCATAGGTGCTCCTTGTGTAGTCCAGGAAGGTCACACATGAGGCCAATGGAACTTAATGATCCATTTGTTGGATTTATGTGTGTGTGTGTGTGTGTGTGGGGGGGGCTCTTTTTGATTGAGGAGGCATAGATTGATTGTTTATCAGTTGTTCGATTTTGCTTCCTTTTGCATGTTTATTGGCTTCCCCATGAGGTACTATGACTATTGAAGTCGCCTAGGAGGATGAAAGGTTTAGTGAGCTGTTTAGTTTGATTTACAAGTTCAATTTCATTAATTTGTTCATGTGGAGGTATGTATACAGAGTGGATTGTGATAGTTTTGTGTAGTGTGACTTGTATTGGAGTTTTGGCTTTATGGGAAGTTGGCTTTGTGATATGTCATTTCTTACAAGAATCGATGTGCCTCCATTGGCCTGGTGTCCTGTATTGTGGATGTAGTGATATTGTTTGTAATTTGGAGGAGTTAAGTTATTGTTTTCTTTTAAGAAAGTTTTTTGAGGGCAAATGGTAGCAAGATTTAAAACTGAGATAAGTATAAGTAGTTTGTTGAAATGTGGTTTAATGTCACAACAATTCCATTGAATAATTTTATGCGTTCTGGATGAGTTTGTTTGATGTTGGTATTCATTTGTGTTATGAATGATTTTTACAGTTGGAGGGATTTTGAGCTTTAGTGTTTACCGTCTCTGATTTGTTTTTTGTCGTCTTCTGGAAGTTTTTTGATTTAAGTTTATTGCTGATTCTATATCAAGCTCTTCGTCTGTCTATGTATTCTAGCGTCTCAAATTTATTTTCTGCTTTGATAATAGGTCTTTGTTTTGAGGAGGATCTTGGTTTTATGTCCTCAGTTTTAGTCAAGTTTTTTTTCTGTCTTGGTTTGTTTTTAAGGTTAGTTTTATTTTGTTCTTTGTTGGGCTTTTCCCTTTGGTATTTCCTTTGTTATTTTGTTTGAGTTAGATTTTTTTCTTCTATGGTTGTTTGAGAATGTTCTGTTTTAAGAAGAGCAGTGGTTTTTGTAGGTGTATTTGTGTTCTTTGATTGCTTTGTGTTGGCATCACCAATGGAGTCTTTGTTTTTGTCAGCTCCTGTGACTTAGTTTCTAGATGATAGTTGGTTGTGTTGTTTTTGGTTGTATCTCTTGATAAGAGATATTTTGTATATGTTTGTTAGAATTTCTTTTTCCCAGTTTTCACATATTTTGGCATATACTGGATGGTCTCCTCTGCAGTTTGCACATTTGAAGACGTCGTTGCATTCATTTGTAAAATGGTCAGGATCTTTTTGACCACATTTACCACATGATGTCTTACCTTTGCACAGTTCCTCATGATGGCCATATTTTTGACAATTATAACACCTCAATGGTTTAGGGATGGGTTAGGGATGTGTGGCTTTACTTTGGCAATGGTGTGGCCAGTTTTTATTTCTTTGAATATTTTTGGTTTGTCAAAAAGGTGAGTGTATGTATTAGTTTTTATGGGTTGGTTATTTCTCTAGGATGTCATTCTTTTTGCCTTCAGGACACCTTTGGTTTTTTTTTTAAATTCTTTTTCTATCTCTTCTATAGAACAGAGTGATAGTTCTGCACTTCTTACAATGCCTTTTGATTTGTTTAAGGTTTTATGAGAGTATGTTTTTACTTTAAGGTTGTGGAACATTTTCATTTTTAGGAGAGAGACATCAGAGCAAGTTTTTTTTTTTTTTTTTTTAGTTTTGGGGTTTATAGATGTTTTCCATTAGAATAGTTATGAGTTTTATTGAACATGCTCCCCCACACCACAGAGCCCCATGGACAGGAATGGGGCTAGAAGGAAACCCAGTCACCTAGCAACATCAGGGCTATGTGTTCAATATACTCATGTTGTTTGACATTTTTTGTCCCAGTTTTTGTTCCCAAGATAACCAATTGCTCTTTAACATGATTGACCCTATAGCCATTGTCCTCATTCAGATTATGTAATAATCTGAATGAGGGCCGACATGACCAGCTGATTGATTGGATTGGGCAACTCTGACTGGCCATCTAGTCCAGTAAGGGCCAAAGTGGAGTGTTGCATGTTACATGGTTGGTATGGAACCAAAACCATACACCTACTCAGCCACCAGGTTTCCATCCTGAGGCCTTACAGGTCACCACCCACAGCAAACAGGTGGCCTGGGTGGGGGGCTTTACCTCTCTGTAGAGGTGTAGTCAGTGTATTCTACTGCCCCAGCCAACAGAGCAGTGGATGGAGTGAATGTCTAATTTAATCAAATGTGTTTAAAAAGAAAATGATGTCTCTCATATCACATACTCGTAAAGTCATTAGTTGAGTACCCAAAAATCTTAGGAGTTAAAAAAAAAAATAAATAAATAAAAATGTGTAATTGCTACATCGAAGTAATATTTGTCAATGGTTTCACTATGTTAGATTAAATTTTTTCTAAATTCCAGCAGACTGTTACACAGGGCATATGTTAAGTTGGTTAGTGTACAGTAAAAAAAAAAAAAAAAAAAAAAAAGAACTGTGATTTTTCTATGAGTTTAATTGCAAGTTTTAAATTTTACCCTGAAAAAGAGTGAAAGATTATTCAAAAAGGTTCTACTCTCTGAAGAAGTGAACCAACCAGAAGATTTGTAAACACAAGAATCTTTCATTTTCACCAGCAATTTTGTGTACTTACAAGATATAAACATTCTCTTCTTACTAGAAAACAATGCTGGTAGCAGCTCTTCCATTGTGAATAACTTCTGAGTGCCCAATAATTTTGTTCAAGATTTGAATCAATTGATTATTTACACAGATTTGTTTGTAGTGGTAAAGGTTTGTGTAGGACCAACCAAACTTTTTAGATGAATTGATAAAAGAATCATGAACCATAGATTCTCCAAACCACACACGTTTTCAATTCAGAGTTTTCCTTCTCTTAGATTGATTACCCTAGCAAATTTAGAGAGCCCAGTCTGTCCAACTATTTTACCCATAGCCGAGAGAAGAAAAAGTGCTTTTTCCTAGGGCATTAGCAGAAAGTGGAATGCAAATAGGATTTGAACTTAGTCAAGTCCATTTTCTTATAACAATGGTCACAACATCATGCAGTTTTTTCAGAAACAAAAGTATTAAAAAAATTATATATATATATATATATATATATACACACACACAATGACATTTCTCCTGCAACCTAGTCTCTCTGCAGAATAATTAGCAATTCTACTAATAAGAGTCAGTGAGTAAAGAGAAGAAAAAGAATAAGTTTAAAGGAAAAAAAAAAAACTTAAGTAGAGAAAGTTATGGTGAGAGAAGAAAGGAAAAGTAAAAGAGAGAAAAAGAAACTGAAAGAGAGAAGGAAGTGTAGAAGAGTTTAAGGGATCATATAATTCCTATATAAATAATCTTGTCATTCGTAACAGGAATTATGTTACTCTGTAAATGTTTATTAAACATAGCCAAGTATGGCACTTAATCTCACCCCTAAATTACAATCAAAATAACTCATTGCAAAATTGTATTCTAAACATTTGCTATCCAATAGGTGAGCATAATATGAGGATTATAGAATTTGTATGTTGATTCCAATTAATCAGTTATTGATTATTCTTTTGTCTCCTTTTACTAATTGGGATATACAGAATAATCAAAGTGATTGTACATTGCCAACTCGAATCAGTGTTCAGTTCTTGAAGGGTTTCAAAGGCTGATTTTCAAGTCAAGTTTGATTCAACCAATTTTCCTCCCCAAGTGTATACTTGACATATACTCTATGGATTTTCATTAAACAATCTAGTCAGTTTATTAGAGGTACTAATGGTATAGCAGTTATTATAGGAAGAGGATTTTGTCATTCAAATCCTAAATGAGGCCGTCTGCATATCACTGTGTGCCAATACTCTTAAGTCATGATTGACTATTTTCCCTCCAACTCTGGGTAAACAGGGTAGAGAGAGAGAGACCATTTTCCAAACTTACTATGACAACCAATCTAGAAGAAAGAAAATTGAATTCAAATCAGTTGTAGACCTGGAGAGGGATGGGCTCCATAGGATATTCCTGCTAAAAACATGCTGCATGAGTAGTGTCCCCCCATCAAACCAAGTTACAGGATAAGCCTTAACTTCAGCTAGTACAAGAATAACTGTAGACTTGATATTCATTTGTAATCATTTGAGACGAGCTTGTTAACCTTTACACCATGATGGGGAATTTGGTTTCATATTTTCTCTTCCAAATGCAATGTCACTGATAGAGATTGTGTGAGAATATAAAATGCCCATGAAAGATGTATTAACAGTTGCACATTGAGCCCCCCCCCATATATAATACAAAAAATGTTGGTGTCAGGAAAGAAGTTAATCTGCATTCAAAATGAATACAGGAAATGGAGCAGGGAGAAAGAAGTTTACAACCCAAATTGCATGTAATAAAAAAGGTTTCAAATAAAAATGATCTAAAACTTTCAGTGTAATGGCGTCAAGCACTTCAATTTTTTGTTGCTTTTGTTCTTTGTGACCTGATAAAATATATTCATTTAATTCTTCTGTATTTATATATTCAATTACTTCAATTCTGACTGTTCATCATTGGGACTTAATTTTCTCTTGCACAGTTGGAAAATGTAGAAAATATTTTTGAATTACAATGCAAGTCTTATTTGTTAATGCACTTAATTCAATGCAAATTTCAAGTCAAAACGTATAAGAAATTTGCATTGAATTAAGTGCATTAACAAATAAGAGAGAGAGAGAGAGAGAGAGAGAGAGAGAGAGAGAGAGAGAGAGAGAGAGAGAAAAAAAAAAAAAAAAAAAAAAAAAAAAAGGAAAGTGAATTTCATTTATTTCAATCTACTGACCCTGTTGAGTTTGGAAGACACGCACACTTCAGTGACATTGTCACACAATCCTTAGAAAACTCATTTGTGAAAAAAAAGACAGAAAAAAAAGACAGAAAAAAGAGACACACCGAGAGAAAAAGAAAAAATGAGAGAGACAGAGAAAAAAGAGAGAGAGAGACAGAGAGAGGGAGACAGAGAAAAGATTAGATTATTAAATTCAAATCAGAAACGAGAGAAAAAGTTGAGATGATAAAGAAAAAAAAAATATTTAAAACTTCCTTTACTCAAAAACATCAACTTAGACAAGATTAAATCTGATCTACCTAGTGGCAAAGAATTATCTATTAGTATCAAAGATTGGTATTCAATCCCAGATAAAACTAGCATTTTGAATGCATATTTTATAGGCAAGCAAGCAGACTGGTTTTTCACTCTTTCTATTCTCATTAGGTTTTGATAGAAATGTAAGATATTTTGGTGTCTAATCCAATATATGTGTAGACTTTTACTGTATTCTTTAAAATATATATAGGAAACGAATAAATTTATGTAAAACTCACTTAAAAACTGGCTAGGATAGTCATTAAATTTGCTGACAAGTCGTGTCCCATTTATAGAGTTTATAATTGATTGCTAATAAATTTATTAAAAAGGAAGTCGTGTATAATTTCTTAAAGAATGCAATGATATGCTATTAAGTTGTTAGTTGAATTGGAAATGGTTCCATTCTCTAAGAGTATTTCATCAACAAATCGCGTTGACGGCACGGAATTCCCTGACTCTCCCATTCGTCCCTATCATCCATTGCTCCCGGCAAGTCCTTCAAACTACATCCAGTGTCCGCACACAGCTGATGCAAGTTCTTACTGCTTAGCCACCTCTGGGTTTACATTGCTTCTCCATCAGTGACCTGCATTGCCTTGTTCGTTTTACTCGGATGGTTTTTGAGATGGATGATAAGTGGCCATACAGCCGCTATTTTGTGAGGTGTTGCTTCCAGGATTTGTTCAAAATAGCACGTAGTATTCTTGTGTAATTCTGATCTTGCCTTTTCTCAGTGCGTTTTGTTAGCGTCCATGTGGTTTTTTCCACATACAGTAGTATGAACATAGCCGCAGATTGGAAAAAATTCCAGTTTTATTTTATCTCATAGATCAGACTTCCATACAATCGATAACTTGCCGATAGCAGTTCACACCTTCAGTAGGCGTCTGATGATGTCACTTTCAGTAGATAAGATATTGCTACCGCGGTATGTGTACTAATTTTAGAGGTCTGTCATTTAGAGTGGAGATGGCTATTTTATTTGCGTTCATGTGGAAGCCAATCCCTCCTGCTGCTTGCTCTTGGCTAAGCAGAAGGGATTCGGCTTGCACAGGTATATTTGCAAGAAGCGCTTTATCACCTGCATTGTCTGCGTCTGTTATAGTTTCTGCCCGATATTATCTGCTTTTTTTAGTGGAAAGGCATTTTCTTTTATTAGATCTATCGACGTTCGAAATACGTTTTCTAGGCAGATTATTAGCAAATATGGTGCTAACGTATCTCCTTGCAAAACTCCAGCCACCATGTCGAAGAAATCCGTGTCTCCATCAGGTGAGTGAACCATTGCTTTCATTTTTTTAATAAAGCATCATTATGGCTGTAACAGTTTCTTTAAGGGAGACCAGATGCGAAAAGTATTTGCTTCATCTTCCCTCTGTGCAAGGAATCAAATGCTTTGGAAAAATCTTCGAATAAAGATAGATTACCAATCAAGAGCTTTTAGCACTATTCTAATTACAAAGAAATTACTACAATGTCCAATTTTTGCTAAAACAAAATGCATAAATTAAATTAAAACAAATTATAATAATCATTCTTTAATTTAGAGGAAAAAAGCTAAAATCACTGTTAAATCGTCATCATCATGTCATGCTATCAGCACGGATATCCCTGACCCTTTCTCGCCACCCTTCTCTATTGTCCATTGCTTCCGGTAGGTCTTCAGGACTACATACCGTATCGGCACAGAGCTGTAGAATGTAGTATCTAGCAGGTCGTCCTGCCTTTGCTCATCCATGTGAAGGGTTCCACAGAAGTACATCACTTATGAGTTCGTCCTTTCTTCTCCAGTAGTGTCCTGCATGTCTGGTTCGTCTTACTTGGACAGACTTCGTGATGGGTGGTAAGTGGCCGTACAACTGCTGCTTTGTTGGGTGCTGCCTCCATGACTTGTTCAATATTGCTTGCAGCATTTTTGTGTAGCTGCCGTCAAGCTTTTTCTCCATACGTTTAGTTACCGTCCATGTGGTGCATCCATACAGCAGTATCGACACGACCGCTGCTTGGAAGAAACTGCGTTTTATTTTATCGGTCATGTCTGACTTCTATATGACCGAAAGCCTATCAATAGTTGTCCATACCTTTGCTAGTCTCTCGGTTGATGAGACACTGCTTCCTATGTAGATGAACTTGTCTACTAGTTTCAGAGAGCTACCGTTTTGAGTGTAGATATCGCCTGTTTGATTAAAGTACATATATCCCGTCTTGTGTACATTGACACGGAGGCCTATGCCTGTAGCTGCTCGTTCCAGATTATGTAGTAGGGTTTCGGTTTGGGCGGGTGCATTTGCCAGAAGCGCTATGTCATCGGCGTACGTAATTGTTTTTGCGGGGTACCTTCTGCTACTTTCCTTTGTTAGCTTGAAACTGTTTTCTTTGATTTTATCAATAGATGTTCAAAGCACGTAGTCTAGACAGATGATAAATAGATATGGGGCTAATGTCTCTCCTTACCGTACATCTGCTACAATGTCCAAGTAGTCTGTGTCTCCATCCGGGAACGGACTTTTACTTTTGTGTTTCTATATAGTATCATTATGATTGCGACAGTTTCTTCTGGTAGGCCGTAGGCGAGTAGAATTTGCTCCATCTTTCCTCTGTGAATGGAGTCAAAGGCCTTGGTAAAGTCTACAAATAATATCGTTGCCTCTAGGCTTTTTGCACGTATACCTTCAAGAATTCGGCGGATAGTCAAAATTTGTGGATCTATTTTTCCGGAAGCCTTTTTGGTTGTTTCTAAGTATGTTCTCAATTTCGGTTGCGTTGTAGAGCATTGTATATATTGGCTGCTATGCATGTAAGGGTTATACCTCGGTAGTTCTTGGCTAATCCAAGGTCGCCCCCTTTTCCTAAGTATGTTCTCAATTTTGGGTTTTATACGGTTGCGTAGTAGAGTATTGTATATCTTGGCTGCTATGGATGTAAAGGTTTATACTTCGGTAGTTCTTGTCTAATCTGAGGTAGTCTTTTTTTAGGGAAGAGGAGTTAAACTAACCCAAAATTTACAAAAATCGTAGTTTTTAAGAAATATTTTCATAACTTTTTGGATTAGAAAAGCTGAAAGATTGTGTCAACCTTGAGTGAGGTTCTGTTTAAGATTTCGATCTCAGTCGTTATCAGAGTTTAAGAATGCTGAACTGTTAAACTACAGTAACAGACAATTTATAACACCTTCATATAGAAAATGCGACAATCCTGATACTTTGGAAAATTGAAAAAGTAATTTACCTTAAAAGTGGCACAGTCATTTCGCCTACATGCAAATACCGATATTCTGAGTAAACCTAATAGTTCAAAAACGGTTTTTGTGATGGAAATACAAAATTTAATGTTCCGCCATTTTGTTTATTGCATTTAAACTTCTAAAATCCTATTAGCCTGTTTTTGTTGCTAAAGAGTTTGGTGGTGCAAAACACGAAATTAAATTACCGCCTTGTTATCAGCACTCGATGAAAATTTCCCCATTTCCTTTAACTTTGATTCTTGGCAAATATACGTTGCTCGTTTTAATCATATTAGCAAAGGGAAAAGAGTAGCAAACAGTAGCCAAGTGGAACCCCAATCTTCAAATCAGTAATATATATAAAATGCGTTTAAAATTTAGTGTGTAGGTTTTTCCCAGATTTCCTGCTGATTGGGAGCAATTGACCGCACCAGTTTTATCCTATGAAAAGCATTTTTCGAGGAAGCGTTTCTCGAAATTATTGTATATAATGAAATAGGTACCTCGCGCGGTGTAAAGAATTGAAAATTAAGCTAGAAAACCATTGTGAGTTCGATTCTCCCAAGGTGATCCATATTTTTGGCCTTGAGCTAAACCATACCAAGTTTAGTTAATCATTACGATGGTGCACAAGAGCTTTTCCTTAAAATAAATCAAATACGCGAAATTGAAGCATCTTGAAGGTCAAATTTACCTAAACACCGTAGATTTATTTGAATTTGTATCTGGTCTATCTTCAAAAATGTAAATAGTGGATCTTTTTTTGTTGGCTTTATACACATCAAACAATTCAACCAAGTGCAAGGGAGAATGGGACAGCAATTACAGATATCCACTCATATCATTTGTTAGATAAACAATTTCCAAAGTTTTTGAAAATCATGGATTTATCCGACTTGACAAAGGGTACGCAAGAAGTGAAATTCATGCGTGGCCATTAAAAAATATTTGGTTCTCTCGAAATACACCCATAGGGGCGTCTCATGTGCCAAGCAGTAAACTCAGCCCTACTAAGCAAGTACTGCCGAAGAGACAAGCCCCCCACCCCTCGAGACCAGGTGATCAACTTTAACCGACTAGATGACTGTAAGAGATATTTCACATTTTAGGAGTATACGTTGTGTTCAAAAAGCCTGAAAACTAAAACTGTATTTGCCATCACAGAAATGAACAACAAATAAAACACTAATTTCAAAATACTTCCCAAGGCATTCAACTGTTATTTGAAAAATATAGACGTTGTCTGCTCGTTTTATACGCATTTATGTTTTTAGCGCGCTGGAATGTTCCGTCATTGGTGAATTTCCTGGGGTTACTGGAGTTTCGGATCTCCACAACATTTTCTATCCCAGGGACTGAATGATGTATTACCGCATAGCTGCAAAAAAATTTTTAAAATCCATTTGAAAAATTAAAAATGCTCTGCCTACGCGAGTGACGACTAGAGAACAGTGGCGATATAACCTACAAGTTCGCCTTTTGATTTTTGCACCCAATCCGCATAATAATCCCTTAAAACCACATAAAAATTCAAGTATTAAATAATCCAACAAAAGTTGAGATGTAAAACCAATTACCTTCCAAGGAAACGATTAGCACTAATAAGAATTTTAGACAAATTTCACACTAGGATTTTTGCTTTACAGAGAAATTTATTATATATATATATATATATATATATATATATATATATATATATATATATATATATATATATATATATATATATATATATATTAAATCGACAAACCAGCTGAAAGAGAAACAATTTGTTGGATATTATTCCGTTAAACAGATCGATAGTTATTCTCTTAAATATATTGATTGATAAATATTTCTGATAAACCACATGCCAATAAATTAATGATTTAAACTCCTCATCTTTAAATTACAGTGAGAATTAATAAGGACCCAATTTCTCTTCTTGAAGGAAATTAAACACTCGTCAATTTCTTTTCCTCCTTCAAATTTCTGTCAGAAATTCTTTTATAGACTAAATCCAGGCTAATCACTTCAACCGGCCATTTTAATTATCGCTTAAATTTAATTTGATCGATCTTATCAAAGTAACAAGCAAGGCTTCAAAATTTGCTGATGTCGACTTATGGCTGGAGAGAGGGGGGTATATTCTTTTATGATCTAAACCTTGTCAAAACAAATCGGTACTTGAAAAAGCTTTGGTCCCGTCTAAAGTGGCCGTCTGATTTGGCAGTTAAAGACTAACTAGAACCTTAACTTGGAATCTCAAATCTTTACAATTTTTAATCCGGTTATCTCTTGTCAAAATGGGGGTGCAAGGGATCGAACGGTTAACAGCGCGGAAAATGGTATCAGTGAGCCGATTTTAAATTCCAGCTGATCACTTCAGACTAAATATTCTTAGGAAAGCCATGAATCCATCCCGTGCAAAATAGCTATGCAAATTGACTCTATAGTTCCGTTTTGCAACCAATCTCTAAGAGCTGATTTTAAACTAGGGCTGACAGCTTTCTTAAAGCAGGGATGTATAATTCTTTCGGACTATCAGAAAAACCAAGAAAGTGAATCCGTCAACCCATCTAGTTAATTTAAGCCAAGAAGTAAGGGAATTGCATTGATTGTACATTTATTTTTACATTTTGTTTGTTTGTTTGGTAAGAGTATTTAGTACACTGTTTTATGATATTAATTATTTGTATCTAATGTAAATAATTCGCAAACAGTCGTATAGTTTCAAGTGAGTAATAATCCTGAGTAAACAATTACACCTTCATTCAGTTGCTAATTATTCAACTAATCTCGTTATATAGTATCAAGTATTCCAATCGAATACGAATCATTTTTATACAAATGTATTTGACCAAAATTGATGGGATCCTAACAGGTGCTAATACTCATGGTCATAGTAGACCAGGGGTTAATGACAAAGGGATACTCTACACTCTCCATAGATCCAGAACTGGAACCTCTCCATCGGATGCAGTTTAGTCTCATACTCTGGACACCCTTTTATTGGAGACTGGGGCCTTACCACTCTGCAGAGAAAGGGATACAATCAACGTCATCTAAGTCCCACTAACAGAACTGTTGTTCCTTTAAACTTCGTACGTTCGATCAATTGATCAACTGATTACCATGATTTCAGTGACGGACCTCATGCCTAAAACTAATTTTTCAACATTGTTAAAAAAAAACAAAAACAACAAAAAACAACAGAATCTCAGAAGTTTCTAAAGATTCATTTTTATCTTTGTTCCAAACCAGTTATTCCGTTTAAGGCTTTTCTTGAAAGAACTTTAGACGCTAATCTACTAACGGTGTGTGTTAACCATGTTACATTAGATACTAATGAGAAATTCTCATTGGGTGTCCCATTCATTCGGCCTTGTCCCACATCGAAGCAAAGAGTTTCGTAGATTACTACTAATGAGAAATTCTATTGTGTTATCACAGTTGACGCCAACATGTCTCGTTATTATATCAAAGAATTTCTCATAACTCAGTAACAACACACTTGTTAAAATATTGCAAAAGGTTTTTTTCTGTTTAATGTTGATACAAAACTAAAATCTTATTTCATTGTTTTATTTGTTTGGTTCAAATTCTATCAATTTGAAGCTTTATAGATAATTTTTTTAAAAGTCTCTCTCTCTCATATATATATATATATATCCTGGGTAGAAGTGACAATCCATACATGCCGACATAATCCAGAGATTTTGACATTAACTGTGTTAGTGATAAACATAAGTGATAATAGATAGGACAACTGAACTTTAGCTGTTGTTTTCTTCCATATCACTAGACTAATTCATTTAATGATTTTAACGGCATGTTAACCTGTTAGGGTTATATGCCGAGACTTTATGGATTTTGTCTTTTTTGCACAAGGTCCAATCGAATATGAATAATTTAAAAATCTATTTGACCCATAGATACAACCGGAAAAGGTACTAACACTTCCGGTTAAAATGAGCCTTTATGTAATGGCAAGGAAGGCTTCCAAAATTGGAATTTCACCATCAAATCTCTTTTTGGAGGGTGTCTTGCTCCTTTGCAGAGGATATAATCAACGTGTTAGAAGCCAGGCAGAAAGGGCGGTCCTATTACTTGAGGAGCATAGATTTTACAAGAACAAAGAGCTGGTAAGCCATGAGAAAGGGTCTTTCGTGTGTGTGTGTGGCTTAGGTTTACCAGCCTTTTTTTTTAAATATAATTTGATATTTGAGGATACTAAACTTAACCCGGTCTGATAGAAAACCTAGTAGGGCACTTTGTGAGGTTAAAATTTGATGGTAATAGTTCATGAGATTAACTTGTTACAAAGCATCATTTTAGATGTTTTTGTAGACATTTAAAAAAAAAAAAAAAAAAAAAAAAAATAACACACACACACACACACACACACCTCTATGGTTAGGAATAAGGAATGAATGACCAATGAAAAAGCGGCCGATTTTCTAGTATAAAGTGTAGCACGCTTAGGAAAAGGCACCAAAACGAAAATTTTTTGTTCCAGAAACATCTTTCGAGAGAATAGCACTCTTGAGAGTAGGAAGTAGCAAACCGCTATTATAAGCTGAAAGGATCTATTTTGAAGAACCGACTGAATTATTTGTGTATAACATGAATTCCTAACGTTGGACAATGAAATTCTGGGAAAACTATCCTGTATAATAGGCTCTGCTTAAAAAATAAATAAGTTTAGAATTTGTAGGAGCTAAATTTGACCTGAATTTAACATTTGTTCAACTTTTTATCGGTTCATACTGACAAAAGATAATTTTTACATAATGTCCTAAAACAAAATATATTCAGTATTTCGAGAAAACAAGTCTGTGGTGAAAATAAACTCACATTTGGAGAAATAAAAATTTAAAACAAATATTCCAGTGTCTATTTCTCTGTAACAGCGTAAAATATACTAGTTTGGACTACAGATATAACTTATTTTTGGCAATCCCGTCCCGAATATGGTGAGGCATGTGGCTGGGAAAAGTTTATTATACGTTTCTCTTGTATAATACGCACCTCTAACGTTTGGTTGGGTTTTATGGCATATCAACCTTTGTATGTTATTTAATGCCAAATATATTTTTATACAAATAATCAGTTCTATTTCAAACAATTCAGTTTACCATGACTACAGTTTAATTGTCAAAAACATTTCTATTTCTAGCTATTCAATTTATTCAGAGTTCTAATTCAACCAATTCAGTTTAGTATAGATTCTGTTTACAGTTAAACGTCAAAACAGTTCTATATTAAACAATTCAGTTTAGCGTAAGTACAGTTCCATTGTCAAAAACGGTTCCATTTCAAACAATTCAGTTTATCATAAGTAAACAGTTTAACTGTCAAAAACATTTTTATTTCAAACTAATTAATTAACTCGAACAGTTCTAATTCAAACAATTTGAACATAAGTATGCAGTTGAGTTCTATTTAACCCATCGATAGGGCCCTATCAGGTGCTACCATTCCGGGCCAGAGTGGACCTGGGAGCAATGGCAATGAAGGGGTACTCCGCATTCCCCAAAGTACCAGCATTGCTGGAACCTCACCATCAGATTGTTTAGCACCATATCCAGTAAACACGTTAGGTGGGGGTCTTACTCTTCTGCAGAGGTGTAGTTGGTGTATTCTACAGCCCCAGCCGACTGGACAGAACAGAGTTAATGTCAAAACAGTTTTATTTCAGATAATACAGTCTAGCATAAGTACGCAGTTCAAATGCAAAAAACAGTAAACTCAAGAAACCTTGGTTTAGTTCTATTTAACCCATAGATAGGACCCTTATCAGGTGCTACTACTTCAGGCCAGAGTGGACCTGGGAGCGATGGCAATAAATGGGTACTCCGTGTTTAGTCGAAATAACTCCAAGACTCATGTGTGACGACACACGTGCTTTATTGCTGCCATCTTTTTCTGATTGTGTTCCAGTAAAAAGGCCCCTTAAGGCATTACCAATATTGGGCCGCTTATAAGTCGACCAACATTCCCCATACATACAAAAGTCTGAAGTGTTCCTTTTATGTGAGTTGCCATTCACCATATCGGTTGGGTGTCTTGCCTGCGTTGACTCTTCAGACGTGGTTGTCTTTCAGCCATGTCTGGTTGTTGCTGTTTGATGTTTTGTTCACTGTCATTGCTGGTGATATCTTGTTTGTTGTTTGTTTTCGTCATGTTGCTATGTTTTGGTTTAGTTGTGAGTCTTAGGTGTCTCCTGTTTCTCACTAGTCTTTTCCCATTTTCCAGTTCGATCATGTATCGTCGGTATTCAAACTTTTCTATGACAACTGCCCTTTTCCAATATTGGCTCCTGCCATATGGCTGCACAGTCACCTGGTCACCTTCTCTTAATTCTAACAGGTCATGGGCATTTTTGTCATAGTATTTCTTTTGATGTTTTGCCTTTTGTATTTTAGTTTTTGTTTCTTCCACATTAACTGGGGATAGAAATTTCTTCATCGTAGGCAGTACACTTCTCAATTGTCTTCCAAAGAATCTGTGCTGGGGACATTCCTATGGATTTTGATGGTGTGTTGGTGAATTCTAGTATGGCCAGACAAGGATCGCTGTTTTCATTACATTTTTTTATGATGCTTTTTATTTGTTTTACAGCCGATTCTGCCATTCCATTGGAGTTTGGCATCTCTGGTGAGCAGGGATTCCATCTAAATCCGTATTTATGGGCCAATTCTCACATTTTGTTATCAAATTCAGGGCCCCCATCACTTACAACTTCTTCTGGGATGCCATATCTCATGAAGTGTTTCCTTATCAGCTTGATTGTGCACCATGATGATGTTCCGTGAAGTCGATCAACCAAGGTGTAATGGAGAAATAATCCACACAGACTAGGTATTTCCTTCCATCCAGTGTTATGGTATCGAGGCCAATACGTTGGAATGGGTATTCCGGCACTGGTCTTGTGATTAGTGTCTCTTTGCTATTTCTTGCAGAATATCTGCTACACTGTTTACAGTTGATATAACATTCCTGTAGTTCGTGCCTCATTCCTGGCCAGAAGATTGTGTCTAGGGCGCGTCTCATGTTACTTTCAACTGCTAAATGGCTTGTGTGTGCCTTCTTCTTCATGTCGTTTCTCATTGAGGCAGGTACAAAGACTCTGTCCTTATAAAATATTAGATCATCCTTTGTTGACAGGTAATCTCTGAATTTATACAGGTGCTTCAACTGAGGTTCAAGGACTTTATATTGCATTGGGAAGCCTTGTTTAATTAGTTTTATGAGCTTCCGTAGATCCTTATCTTCTTTGGTGGCACTAACTAGCCTGTCTCTGGTCTGTTCACTTACAGCAAGAAATTCTAATAGATTCACTTCACTGAAATTAAACTGGAAATTGTCATCCTCTACTGGGGCTCGCGAAAGAGCATCAGCAATGATTATGTCACTGCCCTTTTTGTATGTTATTTTGTAGTCAAACTTTTGTATTGAAAGCACCATTCTTAACAGTCTTTTTGGTACTTTGCTTAGAGGCTTGTTGCTGATTGCTTCTAATGGTTTGTGGTCCGACTCTATTGTTACATGTCTTCCGTAACAATAGTCACTAAACTTGTGTAGTCCAAACACAACGGCTCTCATCTCTTTTTCAATTGGTGCGTAGTTCTTTTCATAGTCGTTCCACACCTTTGATGCGTATGATACTGGTTTTCCATTCTGTAGGAGGACAGCTCCCACACCTACATCAGACATGTCAGAAAAGCCAGTCACGATACAGACTAAGTCATAGTAAGCCAAGATAGGTGTGTTTGCTATAGCTTTCTTTATGTCTTCGAATGCTCTTTGTTGTACCTCCGCCCATTGGAAAATCTGGTCCTTTCGCGTTAGCCTGTTTAGAGGTTCACATTTTGTCGTCAGTGTGTGATCAAATTTCGAGAGGTATTTAACCATTCCTATGAAGCGTCTTAGATTATGCAAATCGCGAGGTGCTAGGAACTATGATTGCCCGTATTTTTTCTTCATCAGGCTTCAAGCCTGTGTTAGTGTATGACTCATGTAAGTGACTTCCTCTGTGAGGAATTTGCATTTGTCGAGGTTAATTTTTGTTTCTTTCTCTGCATCTTTGCAAATATGCCCGCAAGTTCTGGTTGGGGTTATTGATGGCTTGGTCTGAGTTCAACCAGACAGTCATCTTGAATAATGCTAACCCCGTTTATCCCTTGGAACTGTTCGATCATTTTTGTTTGGAATGCTTTGCTGGCTGGTGTGATACCCATGGGTAATCTTTTGTATCGATAATTGCCCTGAGGTGTTCCGAAGGCAGTCAGTTCTCTTGCCTTGTCGTTCAACTTGCAATGCCAGTATCCACTTCTTACGTCCAATTTACTAAATTTTATTGCGTTTTTATTTGCAAACCTGTGTGTGATGGATTCCAAGCTTGGTACCTGGCAGTGGTAGTTGTTGATCAGTGCCTTGTTTAATGGTTTGGGGTCTAAACATATCCGAAGTTTTCCGCTGCGTTTTCTTTCAATCACATAGCTGTTGAGCCATGAGCTAGGTCCTTCCAGTTTCTCAATTATATTGTCCCTCATCATTTTTTCTAGTTCTTGTTTAAATTGTTTTTCCAGTTGCAAATGGGACACCTCTTAAGGGTTGTTGTGTAGGAACTGTGCCTGGCTCTGTTTGAAGTGTTAGTTCGCCTTCAAATTCACCAACTCTCTCTTCAAAAACGTCTGGGAATTCTTGTAGAATCCCTTTGATGGAATCATCAATGTCTAGTTTTCTGATGTTTTTCAGGGCTTTTTCTTTGAGGTCATTGCATTCTACAGCTGAAACTGTCGAGTCAAACTGATCTAGGTTGAACCGTATTAAATTTAGCTTTTGGCTAAGACTACAACTTAAAATTGGTTGTACCTTCTCATTCACAACCATGACTGAGGCTGTCACTTTTCTTCTGTTGACAGGGTTGATAAGTTTTACCCTCATTGTTCCTTCGGTTCAGACCTTTTCCCCTCCGTATACTGAAATATCAAGTTTCTTACCTTTTTTTAGTAAGTGTTTCATTTTGTTGTCCTTAACGAATGTTGCAGGAATTACATTTACAGTTGCTCCAGAATCTATCACGAATTTGATGGGCTTCCCATTTAATTTCAAATTCGCATGAACTTTATGAATTGTCTCCCCTACAACGTGAAAACATTCGTTAACTTTTTTTTCGCTCTGGTTATCTTTGCAAACTTTTGATTTGGCGAAGTGGTTTTTTCTTTTGCATCTAAAACATTCCTGACCATAAGCTGGAC
Organism: Sepioteuthis lessoniana; assembly: GCA_963585895.1. Classification (NCBI taxonomy): domain Eukaryota; kingdom Metazoa; phylum Mollusca; class Cephalopoda; order Myopsida; family Loliginidae; genus Sepioteuthis; species Sepioteuthis lessoniana. Next base: position 675,084 of record OY757929.1, on the reverse strand, counting down.
AGTTTCTGGTTCCTTTTACATGGCTTCTCTGACAATAAATGCAATCATATTGTTTTTTCTTCCAGTCGCATTGATATCTTTCTCGTATGTGTCGTCATCGACATTTAATTTTTCGTATTTTTCGCGACTGGATTTTACTTTGTTCTGCAGCTCTGCATCGGTCAATACACTGTGTCAGGGTTAAATCTGGTTCCCTCAGGAGAATTTCGCGCGTTTTTTTTTATCGTGTATTCCTTTTATTATTTGTAATTTTGTCATATCGTTCTCAGTGACGTTATTCCATTCACAATCTTTAGAACTCGATTTCAAATTTAACAAATAGTCCTCAAAGCTTTCATCTTTACTTTGTTCTTTCCGTAGGAATTCCACTGTCTACAGTCAATGTTTTCATGGGCTTGCAGTAGTCCTTGAATGCTTCGATAACCATTTCAAGTTTTTTTTCGTCATTTTCAAGCGTTTCTCCTTTTGCATTTTTAATTGTTAGGGTTTTGTATATTTGTCGACCCTTTTTTCCTAAAAAGGTAAATAAACTTTTTTTTCTTTTCAACATTTGCAGCTTTAGTGGTACTATCTCTACCCTCGCTTTCAAATTTCTGAAATTCAAAAAGAAAAGGTTCACTTCTTTAAGCCACACTTTGTTCAAATTTCTTATGTCCAGTCAAAATTTTGGGGTGGGTTGATTGACATCTTTTGATGTTTTAAACAAAGTAGTACTCACTCAGATTATCGTCAAGTTCGTCCTTCTGACACCATGTTTAGTCGAAATAATACCAAGACTCATGTGTGACGACACACGTGCTTTATTGCTGCCATCTTTTTCTGATTGTGTTCCAGTAAAAAGGCCCCTTAAGGCATTACCAATATTGGGCCGCTTATGTATATAAGTCGACCAACACTCCGCATCCCCAAAGCTCCAGCATTACTGGAACTTCACCAGTAGAATGTTTAGTGTCATATCCAGGACACTCGTTACCTTTCTGCCGAGAAGCAATCAGTGTATTCTACAGCCCCAGCCGACTGGACAATCTAACATTTAGTGGCACAGTTGCCGTGATGGTTAATTATTTAATTACCTGGTTTGGTTAGGCCACGAGCTTTTCAGTTAGCTAAAATATTTGAGCGAAAATGCAAGTCAAATTGGAAAGTTTAAGAGAGTACAAAAACGTTCAGCATAAGGCCAAAATGTAAACAAAATGGATTCATATCTTTTCTGTGACAGGTTTGATTGGAGAAATAAAAACATGGACTTTCGAACACTTGAGAGATGACGCAATAATTTAGCAAGATGATATCACCCCCATCGATATCCTGAATCTAAATATATAAAAATTAGCAAATTTTGAAAAGTAGTCAGTTAGCCAGTCAGAAGTTTGCATTCAGAGTGTTCTGTCAGGCTGGGGAGGGGACGTGTCTGTGTCTGTTCATAGAACCAATACAGATTCTTTCTCTCTACTCTACGCAGTCTGAACATCGAATAATAAATGATTGTTAATTGTTGATGGGGAGTTGTTTCTGAGTTGCCAACACCCTGGCAACTTTGTTCCAACGGATCATCCCGATCGTCCGAAGAAGTTCTGGATGGATTGTGTCATTCCTTGTCTGTGGATCTTTCAAACACATCGGGGGCACAGACAGGATTGATATCCGAAAATGTAATACAATAGTATCCCAATTTGGACAGAAAAAATCTGGAAAAAATAGTGCGTCTTATATTTAAATTACAATATTCAAATCCTTTTAGAAAAGTTTCCCCAGACAAATATTTAGTCTGTGAGATCAAGTGTTTTTATCTTTGTTAGACAATGAATTCACTTATACTGTAAAGGATATAACCATTTAGTAACAAAAGACGTTCAAGAAGATTTATCAACACCAAAAGCTTTTATTTTTTCCTCTATTTGAATAAATTTAGAATGATCCAATCCGGGCAGCGTAATTTTGGCTCTTCAGATGTCTTAGTAAACTGTGCATTTCTAAGATCGTTCTGAAATATTGGAATAAGTCTTCGTTGCTTTCTTTACGGTTTGTATTCAAAATTGCCCATCTAGACCAGTTGAATTCTACCATAGCTAGAGAACCCAGTTTGTCCTACTAGTTTTTTTTTTCATAGTGACAGTGGTAGGATGCATTTCCTGGAAAAATTAATGCGAAGGGTACGTAAACAGACTAATCCAGAATTATAACTCTTCACACCAATTAGATTTTGTGTGCGGAATTTTTTTGTAAACGAGCAAGAGCATTAGCTCATTAAGCCAAACTTTTCTTATTCCCAATAATAACTGCATCGTAAACATTCTTTAAAAAAATGGAAAAGGTTCGGCTGCCTGTTACCCTTACCGCGATTTTAACCTGGAATATTTTAGTGGTGCCAGGTACTTTTGCACTTCAAATATTGGGACACTTTTTAAAGTTTTGACGTTTGAGTTGCTATGTCGTTCGAGTTTCTAGGATGTACATTACATGTGATAGTCCAAGAGTTGTTTGGTACATTTTTGCTCCCTCAATAAGAACAATCCATTTAACAAAATTCTTAGAAAAGCTAATCGATACTGATTGAATTTAAATTCTATTCACCGATGCCATTTCAGAATTACTGCCGATTGCACCAATTCACCCCGTGGGTGAGATTACCTGAGCAAAGCACGACTTTCACGAAAACTCCCAATCAAAAATTAGGTTATTCGATACTTGAATTCAAGTTAGAAGTAGATCACGTGAAAATATGCATAGATTTTCAATACACTTTTAAAGAATCGTTTATCGGGAAATGGAATCAAAACTTTTCTTAAAAAAAAAAACAAAACAACCTCTGCGGGTAGCATGTATTTTCATCTTTCTCACTTCATACATATTTTCAAAGCTTAATTTCTTTTAGCTCGGCACAAAATAGCTGAAGTAGAAAGATTATATTTCGCTGTTTCCCCAAGTGAGGAAATCTTTGTAAAATTAGCGTTCAAAATGCTGACTTTTGACCCGGAAAAGGAGATTGACTAGAAGCACCTGTGAATAATATGCAACTATTTAAGGGTAGTCCATATTTCATTTTATATAGGAAATTTCAGACAATCAGTTTGATGTAAAGCTGCTAAATTTGGGAGGCCTATTTAGTGGATTCATCAAGAATGGGGGGGGGTCTAACAGTAAATAATAACGAGCCGGAAGCCATGTTGCCGAAAAACTCAATGGATCAAAAGAAAAGATTTTAAAAAATAATTATTCATATTTTTAATTACCTGGTGTAGACAGACGCTTCGTCTAACATACGAAGCATGATAAAAAAAAAATATTGAGAAATTAACAATGATTGGAATTTTAGTTTTCTTCGATAGTTCCCCTTAATATTCAATGCACTAAGTCCAGTGATTTTCCAGTCGTCGAAGCAAATCAAACTCTTTCATATGGTGTGAAGCCACCTTATATTTCTTTTAATGTGCACTTCACCTTTAATCTTACACGTAAGATGAGTTTCTAAAAGTTACAGGAAGCTCTGTGTGTGTGGGGGGGTAGAGAGTATAGAATGTGCTGTACTCGTACAATTCTGCATTTCGCTAGAAATATAATCTAAAATTGGTACCGATTAGTTCACAGAGCAACGTAGAAAACTTTTTGTTCAGCTTTAAACATTCATTTAAATTTTAAATTAAAATTCAATTTCAGTTCTTTAGTATCCCACTTTGTATATCTTACAAAAAAGGAAAATAGTCATCACTATGATTTATTTTAACAACATGCCAATCTGCTTAGGGTTATTTTATGCCTCGAAGTTCTGGAATCGCATTCATTGTACGTCACATTTTCTTTGTGGAAATTTTTATTGGTAAATGGGTTTATTGAATGGAGTTCCAACATTTCTGGGTCAATTCAGGGCCTATTTTGTATTTTTTTTTCTGCTGGTTAGCTTTTGTGTTCTGTAAAAATCTATGAGTGGCAAAGGAGCTTAGATCTGATTGGGTGGAGTCTCCGGAGGGGGATGCTGTTGCCCCTGGTGTTACCTGCTGAAATCAAACGTAGTCAGTTGGAAACAGGAAGCCTTTGAATTAGGCTGTGTTTTTACTCCTCAACTCAAATGGAGCAGAGTATCAAGAACTAAGTCTATTTGAAAGATTTAGTTTTTCTTTCAGAATTCCAGAAGGGGTTTCAAAGATGGCTTGAAACCCAAAAAGAAAAGAAATGAGAAGAATTTGAATCCACCCAAAGGATTCTGTATTACATTTAGAATTCCAGAAGGGAATTCGAAGTTAGCACAAGCAGAAAATATAAAAAGAAAGAAACCAAAAGGTTTCTACTGCTCAAGCCAACAAGAAGAGAAAAGAAAGTCGAAAGGAAAAAAAAAAAGTAGGTTTCTACTACATAAATTTATATTTTAGATTAATTGTTTCTTTAAGAAAAACTAACGACTTCAGTTGACGCCAACAACTACTCAAGTCTCAGACGCCATTACTTTTGCTCTATCGTGAGGGAAGACGATCGACAAAGAAAGGAAAAGCAAAAACATTAGACATTGTCTCATAGAAAAAAGACATAGTGGCTTTTTATTTTTAAAAAAAAATTTGAGACTTAGTCTCAAGGAAAAAACATGGTTACACGTGGGAGCCCTTGTTTAGCTGTAGTGACTTCTTCCCCGTTTTGTGAATGTAGCAGTCGGTGAAAAATTTAATTTTTTTAAAAACTTTTTGCATTTGAGTTACTTGTCATATTTGAACGGGGCACGTATGTAACCAACTGAAGTGACCTTTTTGTCGTAATAAACTGCTTCAGATTGTAAAAGATCTCTCTCCCCCTAATCTTACTCTATTTCATTTTTGCCTTCATATTTTTTTTGTAATATTATGTTACCAGTATCCAATTTTGTGGACTAAATAAAATTACGATAACTGTGAGATTTAATCTTTTTAGCGTGATAACGTGTTAGAATCAAAAACAAATTCTCAAAATGAGCCAAGTGTTTAGGCGATTGCTATTCGGAGAAAAATTGGTCTAAACTTTCCCTTCAGTCAGCAAATATTAGTGCGCGAATTTGTAAATTGTGAGCAGATGTACGATTCTGGAAAATTGGAGTGGAGCTCAGGATTACAAAAAGTTTTCATTGACTGTAGTAGATCGGTAAGATTTAATATTTCATTTAGGTTAGTTGGGTTTTATGGCATATCAACCATTGTAGGATGTTTAATGCCTAATCCTGTGCGTGCGTGCGTAATCAGTAAACATTGTTTATGGGTAACATTTTTAAACGAGCAGTAGCCGAGTGTTTTGCACATTTAAATGGTTTCAAGTATTGCTATGTAACACCAATAATTTAACAGCTTTTCGTTAAATGAATGAACTGATGATTTGTAATTGAATAGTTTGTAGATAATTCCACTTAAAAAAAAAAAAGTAAAAAATTTGCGAGCTAATTTGTTTACACACAATTAAATATTGTTTGTACATCGTTAAATTGGTTTCAAGTATTGCTATTTAACTCGAATAATTCTGTTCAACAATTCATTTGACCCTTTGAGGGAGGCCCCAACTGAGACTACCAGTCCGGGTAAGGGTGGATGTGGAAGTAATGAAAGGGTGATCCAAACCTCCAAGACCGAAACCTCAGAATCATATACAGGACACTCATTGAAGGGAGTCTTACCCCACAATACAGAGATGCAGTCGGCGTATTATACAGCCCCAGGCAACAGAACGGTTTCATTGAGGACAAAAAATAGAGAGAGAGAGAGAGAGAGAGAGAGAGATAGATAGATAGATAGAGAGAGAGATTTTAGTTGTGTAGTTCTTAACCTTATCCACAAGTTGAACCAAACCTTATATTTTTTCCTGCATATACGATAAAGTTAATTTATAAATTTGATTTTAACAGTATTCCAGCCCACCTAGGGTTATTTTATGCCTAGAGGTTAGGGAATCGCGTTCATTCTATGTTTTTGTGCAGCTGTTTTTTTTTTTTGTTTCTTTTTTTTTTTTAGATGCTCCCATTGGGCATAAACAATTTTTTAAACAGAACTATTTGATCCTCAGAAGTACTCCCGGTCAAAATGGGCCTTAGATAGATACAAAAAAAAAAATGGCGCATTCTATCGAAATTTATGTTGAAGCAATAGCGTTAAATGATTAGATTGGTTTAATAGGGTGTCAATTCCTCTACGTATAAAATAACCATATAAGTTAGGAAAATGCGTATATTGTAGGTTAATCTTTACATTTGTTTGCGTCGTTGTTTTAGAGATCTTTTGTTTACGGTTATATGATATCAAGTATTCATACCTAATACAAATAATTTGGTAAGTTATACGGTTTCAAGTATTTCAACCTAAGATTGTTTCAAGTAATTATTTCTGTTTAATAGTCACTTGTTTGCACAAAGTTTCAAGTAACAAATAATAATCGTTAGTAAATAATTATACCACCAAGTAATTATTCTTTATACGAGTTTACTGTTATGACATCAAGTGTGACTATCGAATACGTATAACTTTTAAAGAGATTCGTTTGACCCATAGATTGGACCCTTATTGATACTACCTTCCGGGTCAAGTGGACCAGAAAGGTAATAGCAACGAAGAAGTATTCTCCAAGTCACAGCTCTCCCGAACTGAAGCCTAAGCATCAGATGTAGTTTAGAGTCATATCAGGAAACTTTTTGAAGAGGGATCTTTTATTGCATTCACTGCCGAGGAATGAAGTGTATTTTAAGTTCTGCCGACAGAGCGAATGATATGACTGCGACAAAACAGTCTGCATCGCGCTCACTCACTTCACAAGAATTTCTAAAGGGAAATAACTGGACTTTAAGCATAGGAATAAAAAAAATCCCCGATTTGAAAGCCAAATTAAATTGTAGCCGTCTTATCAGATCAATGCACGAGTTATTTCTTCTCTGGCTCCAGTGATACACGTTCGAATCCGAGTTAAAGCCAAAACTTTTTTAATTAGTGTTTTTTCTCGTCTTAACTTCAGTACATTTTCATCATAACGAGAGTTATTGTATAGCAATCGATTGCACTCATTGAATTATCTGTGAGACTCCATTCTCTTTTCCCCCTTTTACCACGATAACTGAATTTTTAAATCAATGGTTTGCAGATAATCTAATGGAGCCATATTGACTTATCTTCATTTTCTCCCCGGTCGCCCATTATCGTCCTATTTGATGTAATAATTTACATACGCGAGTAAAAGAAATAGTAATATTATCTAATTGTTTTAAACTTATGGTCGCAGAATTAACGGTTGATACTTTTTAGTAAAAAATATAAAATAAATAAAATAAAAAACAAAAATAAAATTAAAAAATAAAAAGATAACACGAGCTAAGTAAGAATGTCAACCGAAAGAATTGCACAATACAATTTGAAAGTTTTATAAAAAAAGGAAAAATATCAAAATTTTATTAAAAATAAAATTTGAAATTTTAGTAAAATCTTTTGAAATTACCATTAACTTTTCCTGCAATTATAGAAGAAACCTGTCAACAGAGGCGCTTGTGGCGTAATGGTATTTGTCGTAGGTGGTAGAGAGTTACTTTATTCCAAATCCTGAACGAAGTTGTTTGCATTTCAAATGGCGCTAATAACCTTGGGAAAGGTATGAATCTATTCTATCTCCAGCTATGAATAAATAGTAGGGCACATTGAGCTCTTTAACTTTGGTATAGCGACCCGTCTACGAAAAGGAGAACTGAATTTAAACTAATTGGAGAGCTGGAGAGGGATGAGCTCATCCAGGATAGTCATGCTCAAAAACACACAATAAGAGTCGCATCCTCTCGACCAAACCAGGCTACGGAATCAGTAATGATGAACCATTATCAATTTTTACAAGCATTTCTTTTCATCGCAACTACTCCATGTCATTCTACAGGTCATACACTCAAGTCAAAAAGCTTATCTTATATCAGTATAAATAAGATCAAATATAACCGTAAAAATTCATACCATATCTAACAAATATTTCGGCATACGAGATTCAATCAAAGATCTATTCATCAACCATTCACACGATGACTCAATATTACCCGCCATATACTGTAAGTGTAACAATTCCTTTAAGTAAGAGCCATGTCAATTTTTTAATATTTCTCTTACAGCAACCAAATCGTCAGGTAGAATCAGGCGATGACGGACGTCAAGAGAGGGAGACATAAATGGGATGAGGATTGATTTTTATAAATAGACAGCAATTGATACAGGCCAACAAAGAGATCATTAGATAAGTATTCAAAAAACAGCTAAATTGATCGATACACAAATAATCGATATGAACAGGTGGAGATTTTTAAAGTGTGGTAGGGATATAGAATTCACTTGAAGAGTTAAACTAAGATTAAAATTTTGCTTAAAAAGAAACGCGGCCTCGAGATTCAAATACTTTCCATTTTACAATTGTTCACACGCGATAACAGCGATTTATGAAGATGTAAGCAACTGTATAATCACGTAGCTTATTACACAGCCGGCACATCTCAAACATTTGACAATTTACGCAACCCCCACACCCAATCCTCATCCCTGCTATGGCTCAGGCAGTCTGATAATAGATTTTCTTTCGCTCGAATCTGCAGACTATTAGAATTGAGACAAGTAACGGGCACTTTGACATTACCTCTTATTGACTGTGGTTCTAGCAGTTCTTTATTCAGTTGAGTCGTGACAAAGAAATTCGTCTCCAAAAGGCGGCACGAGATTCTTAGGCCAAACTATTTCACGGATATTACACAATGTTAGATTAACGACCTCTTGTGATCATTCAGAGTTATTAGACCGGAATTTTTCCATTTCCCGCATGGATTAAGACACCCCCCATACCAACTTCTTAAAACTGAAAAATTCTACGCCCTTTACGTCAAAATCGTTTATTGATATCAAAGCATCAATCGATTTTCGTAGTTCCAATCCTTTTTAAACAGATGAATTACGACTGACATAGTTCGAATGAATGTTCGTTTGAAAATGTTCATTGTACGATGAGCAGGTTACTGTCACCATCGTAATCCACTCCAAAGACGACCATATATCACCCATTGCGTGGTTGTTGCGTTCTAAGATTGTTTTATAAACCATTTCTTACGTGGAATTAACGTTGATGTTGAAAAAATCTTTCCCAAATATTGGAGGAGCATAGGCCACTGATTACATTCAAATCTTTGCATGAATGGTAAAGATTTTCGGGGTTTCGAACTGCCTTCTATTCCTATTGATTGTATTTCTCGATTGTTTCGGATCCAATGCTCGTTTCCCTCAGGTTAAGTCTGTACCTTTCAGGCTCTTATCTTGATTCTTGTGCCGACGTTTTCATTGATTAACGGCATGTTAATCTGAGTAGAGTTATTTTATATCTACAAGTCAGAAAATTGCGTTTATTGTACGTAAATATTCATTTTTGTATAATTGTTTCTTAATCCGTTATATAACAAATATTCCCTTATACAAATGAATTTGTACACACTTGTATAGTTTCAAGTATTCCTATCACTTACTAATAATTATATGGCTTCAATTAACCGGCTCGTTAACCTAGTGGGTAGAATGTTCACCAATGGTTCGGGAGACCTGGGGTCAATCCCAGGTCGCGTCATACCAAAGACTTTAAAAATGGTACTTGAAACACTCAGCATTATAAGGTAAGGATCAAGGGTAAAGTGGAGCGATCCAGGAAATGGAGTAGCTCCCTCCCCTACACCTTGGTGTAGTAGCTATTGAAAAGGGAGCCTTCTGGTCGCCATCGACTAAAGGGAGACAACTTTACTATATGGCTTCAATAATTTCTATTAATAGTCATTTATTTGCAGGTTTCAAAGCAAAAAAAAAAAAAAAAAAAAAAAAGAGACAAGTACTTAGATCTTGCCTGAGAAATGAGAAAGCTGTGAAAAATGAGGATGACGGGATATCAATTGTGATTGACGCACTTTGAATGGTCCCCAAAGAGGACTGGAAATTGGAGGACGAATCGAGACTCCATCCAGACTAGAACATTGTTAAAGTCGGCTAGAATACTCCGAAGAGTCCTGAAAACCTCAGGATATTCGCTGTCATTCAGACTTCAGTGAAATACCACCAGCTAACCCTGGTTTGAAGAACTAAAGAGCGAGGTAATAATCCTGAGTAAACAATTATAGCTTCAAGTAACTCGGCGGGAGGTAGTCTTCGTGATGTAATGGGCAAAGTGTTAAACTGCAGCCTCAAAGTAAACGAGATCGAACTCTAGTCGCGTTTTTACGTTCACTTTCGGACGAATACTTTTGAGAAAGCTATGAACCCACTGTATCACTCCCCACCAAAAAAAAAAAAAAAAAAAAACAGTGGGTTAAATAGAATTATTGCTGTTCTTCTATAAGGATGGCTTAGACATTAGATAACCCAGGAAGGTTCATGTGTCATTTAACAAAGTAACTATTCTTAAAACGAATAATTTTCAGCTATATGGTATCAAATATTCATATGTAATATGAATTTTCAACCAGATCTATTGGACCCATAGATGAGACACGAACAGGCAATATCACTCGAGACAGTGGATTTGGGAGTAATGGCAAGGAAATGCTACTCCACACTCTTCAAAACTAGAGCCACAAAATTAGATGCAGTTTAACGTCATACACAAAGTATCTGATACTATGTAGTGTGTGTGGGGGGTAACAGTCAGCATTTTCTAAGACCCACCGAGAGAACGCCTGTCGTTTTAAGTCACCACGTTTTATATGTACCAAAGCTTTATAAAGTTTGCCGAAATATTCTCACTAGGTATGTACCAAGTTTGGTTCTTTTGCCCTTCATTGGTATCAGACCTGAAATATGTTGTAAGTCAAATCTCTTGAAAATATTCTCGATTATTTTGTATTGAGCTAATTTCTTATTGGCTCAAATTTTACCTCGGCGTTCGCGGCGGTGCGTACCGATAAAGTTAGAATAAATAAAGTCCAACTGCAAAAATCTGGGATGAAGTAAAAAAAAAAACAAACTGTAAAGACATTTGATATCTACTTGACTTCGCCCTAAACATCACAAGATCTCTTTAATAAGATGCAAGAAAATAAATGGAGCAAGTAATATATATAAATTTATAAATATGTATAACACACACACACACACACACACACGATTAATTTCAACGTGGCATACTGGTTATTGGCTAATGATATAGATTTGGGGAGAGAATTTAGCGCAACGGTTATCGTCATAGGAAATAGAAGCCATGACCATAGTACAAATCTTGGACAGAGCCTTTTTGCGTTTCTCTTCGCACTAATGCCAATCGGGAAGGTATTAATCCACCTGTTCTCCCAGCTATGAGTAAATTGGACAGACTGGGTTCTTTAGCCTTGGTTAGACAACTAGTCTTGGAGAAGGAAAACTAAATTCAAACCAGCTTTAATCCACTTTAGAATTGACCTTGAGTCACATCCTGCCTAAGGCGGAGGGGTTGGTAAATACACTTACACATGCCTGAAATTTTCGGTGGGAGGAAAAACTGTTTAGTATGTCCGAAAACCCTGAATGATAAAAATAAATAAATAAATAAAATAAAAATAAAATAAAGCACACACACCCTTTCCAGCAGGAAGACTGACGCTACAGATTCATTGCATATCCACATTCCATAAGAATTTATCTTGAAACACGTTTCTAAGTTTATACGTTGTATATTACACGTGCATAATGTACCACCGAAACTTGAAAATGTTTCATATTCTTGAAAGGAACTTAGTAAAAGTCAGTTTTGAATGCCGGAGATTATACCAAAATAGTCCTTAAAATCTAATAAACCAAAACTAAAGATATTGACAGTCACGATTCAGTTTTATTGAGAATTTTGAAAACGATTTGAGCAACAAATTAAAGCGTCAAAAATTTAAGACAACTTCCTAATAACGTCTAATTCGTTCATGTACTTGAACAAGGGCGGAATATCTTAGCTACTGTTTCCCCAGAAAAAAAAAACCCTCCAGAAGTTACCTCCTAGAGGGCCGTCGTTGTAACAGTTAAAATCGTTCCACTGTCAAATGATGTTAAAACCCTTCCTTGTATCAGAAAAGCTGAGGAGAATCTAGAAAAGATAAACTCGCGTTTAGGAAAAAAAAAATCTAGTTCAGAGCTTCAAGTGTTCATTTGAAATCCTGGTCGTGAATAAAGTTTTAGCAGAGTCAAAGAATAATTCACAGGAGGTTAATTTACTAGTTTGTTATAAAAGGAAGTTATAAATGCAAAGCAAAAAAAAAAAAAAAAAAATAAAATAAATCACAGGATCATAAGAGTTCAGTTGCCACATATTGTACACCTAGCAGAATACCTGATTGGGTGTGATGACCAATAATGAAGTTTCGTTTACATACAGCCTGTTCAAAATATACTAGTCATTTAAATTAACGTAAGTTCTACTTCCCACTAAAATAATTCAGATCTTTTCATGGTCGTTAACGATGTATAAAATCAAATTTTCACGAAAACTATTAAAAGACTATATTTAAAATGAATTATTTTATAAAAATACTGAATTCTAAAATATTCTTTTTATAATTAGGCTACGAGATGTCTTTAGAAAAAAGATTTTAAAATATACATTGGAAAAAAAAAGTTAAATAACGAATCAAGAAATTTAAAATACAAATGCCCGAAATTTTAGTTCTTATCCATGGTAATAGATTTTTAATAAAAGTAAATTAACGAAAAATCTCGCACTGTCCGAAGAGATCCGGATCTTCACTTGTCGAGTCAGTTTCAGTATTGCCAGGCATTTGTTGGTGTAGGTGTTGTATGATTCAATTGATGTTTGTGTTTTGTAAAAATTTAATCTCGAAAACGAAAACTTTAAAAAAAATCAATCTCTTTCATCATAGCATTCAGACTACGAAAAATGTCTGCAATACTTGACTTATTTTTTGGGGGAGGGGTGGAGTGAATCGACATTAAATTTGGTTTCAAGGAGTACAAATAATTTTTTTTAAAAGCTCTGTTCAAGAGATGTTGCATGACTAAGTGTGTTTATCAAGCATCTTTAAAGTATTGTAATAAACTTCAAGTATTTCTCTACAAAAATCTGCATTTTGTGTACAATATCTGAAATTTTTTTGGGGCTAATTTTTCTTTTCCAATTCAGTTTTTGCAATGAGGCCTTGATTATTGCTTTGTCAAAAGAAATCTTTCATTGCATTGGAAGAAATTCTTTCACTTTTGATTTGTCTATGTAATCTCAAAATACACATTTTTCATCTCTTATATGAAAGAATAAGATCTTTCTGGTCTTAACATTCTCGCAATAACTTAGAATTTAGATGAAAATTAAAAAAAAAAAAAAAATAAATAGATAAAAGCCTACGTTTATTTGGCAGAATTCTAATTTGGAAGAAGTCCTGAAAAACGAAGATGATTGATTTTTAACTGTATGTCAACCTGTCTGGTGCTAGTTTATGCCAAGAGATTTGGAAATTGTATGCATTGTACTTTCATGTTTATATTTCTGTGTCGTTTCTTAAATGTTTTCACTCGGTTATACGATATCAAGTATTTCTATCTAATACGAATCGTTTTATACACATCTACTTGATTTATAGATGGGACCCTAAAAGATACTACCATTCCGGGTCAGGGTGAACCTGGGAGTAATGCTAATGAAGAGGTACTCCCCAAAGCCTTAGAACTGGAGCCTCACCACCAGATGCAGTTTAGTGTCATACTCATGATATTGTTTTGGAGTGAAGAGGGTCTCCTAAGCAGGGGATACAGCATAGTCTCGCCAGAAGGACAATGAAAAACAAACTTGTAGCAGTAAACAGTCGATTTAAAAGGGTTTCAGCAAAATATTTGGAGAGTTCGATTTTCACTAGAGTTAAGTTTTGTTGAGCGAATATCAAGGAATCGACTGGTCAAATTCATAATGTTCATATGTGGTAGGAATTTTTGAAAGAATCCATTTTTTACTTTAAATACGAGATGTGACATTTATAATCTTTCAAGCAATCTGGGCTCACGACCGATTAATGAGAATGGACGGACTGGTTTTTACGGCATTTCAACCTGACAAGCATTATTTTATGCCTAAAGGTTTGGGAATCGCGTTCATATTCATAATCTTGTGTAATTGTTCAAGAATTTGGTTTTTGCTATACGATACTATCTTATATCTTTTTTGTTTGTTTTCTTTTTTGCACAGTTATATCATGTATTCTTATACAATACAAATGACTGGCATACAGAAGAGCGGTTTCAAGGTTTTTGTTCAATAGCCTGTCAACCTTCGTGGGTTATTAAATGAAAAGCTATCCTTGTAAAAGAACAAGTGATACAATTTAACCCATAGCTGGAGAGATAAGGGGGTTCAATACTTTCCAAGGGTATTCGTCCGAAAGAAAGTAATAGTGCGACTGGGGTTCGAGCCCTACTTCGATGTTGCAGTTTTGCACTTAGCCATTACAAGTAAATAGATGGTTTCAAGTAATTATTTTCATTTAATGAAAGTTATGTATGCACAGAGTTGAATGGTTTGAAGTAATTAATAATTCTTAAACAACTATAATTTCAACTAACTAGTCTTAATACAAAATTTGCTCACAGTTATGATATCAGGAATTATCAAATAATTTTTAAACACTTCCATGTGACCCACAGATGAAGCCTAATTGGTACGACCGCTTCGAACCTAGAAACAATTGCAATGAAGGGATACTTCAAATCTCTCAGATCTGGAGAGCCTTATCACCACATACCGCTTAGTGTCATTTTTATCGTTTTGTATTAGCCGTGACACAGAGAGACAGAGAGACAGACACAGAGAGAGAGAGAGACAGAGAGAGATTTAGCGACTGAAATGATAATCATATTGAAGTAGGAAATGGATCCTTTGTGCCAACTGCTATTTTGTTCCGATTAAATTCCCACGAATTTTACCGTATATACTCGTGTACAAATCTATTTCTTGTACTCGATTCATAGTTGCGAAATTGTTGCTCCAGGTTTTTTATATTTCAATTTCAGCCATACAAAATTGTTACTCATCGACATCATTTTTCGTCTAAAAATTTGGTCTTCATAATCATATCGATAGTAAATACAATTTTTCTTCTGAACAAAAAAGATACCAAGATTTTATTTCTCTTGAAACATGATGCAAAATTCGTATTATTTATTATTGAACTCCATTGAAACTAAACAAAAAAAAAAAAAAAAAAAAAAAAAATTGTATAAATACATAAGTGTAATTTTCAGTTGCTTTTTGTGAGAGTTTCAATACTGTAGAATTTAGTAACAAAATCAAATCGTACATCTTTATTTTAAGAGAAAATTATAAGGAAAGGTAGAGACCTAACGATTTATGAATTATTGTATTCGCAATTATGTACAAATAGGATGCATATTCAAAAGTTTCCGGCCTTTAAGGTGTCATATTGTTTATTCAAATGAGCGCAGGTGATTTTTTTTTTTTTTTTTTTTTTTTTTTTTTTTACACACACACACACACACACACACACAATTGATCGTAGTTAAGGTCTAAAGAAATTAGAACAATTTAAGCTAATTAGGTAATTACCCATGTGAAAACTTGTATACATTCTTAGTGTTATGAAATTATTCTCTTAGACAATTGACGAACCTCCAGCTTTTCTCGTTAAATCAGTTAAAAAATTGCAAACTTTAAAAAACTTTAAAAGCCTAAATTTTTCAATATTTTGTATTGTTGTAATTAATTTTTAGTAAAGTGTTTGAAGGATTAACCGGATTTATTCTATGGTCTTAAAAGTCAACGCAGGGGATCTGATTTTATTAGTCTTTTTAGAAGAGTCATCCTTATCTTCCGATATTCTACTGCAATTTGTTCAATATTCAATCACTTTATAACACCGTAGACTGTTGTTATATTCAAATTCTTTTTTCTCTTCAACATCTTGTCACTAGAGCCTTTTCATTATGGGCGTAGCGATTGTTTCCATGTCAACGAGCAAGGCAGTTCGGGACTGTCTTGACACTTCGTTTTTCGTGGAATTTTTTTAGAGTATCTTGAGAATCATTCTTAAAGTGGAGTTACCACTCCCAGATAGGATGTGTAAGGATTCAAGTAAGGAGGTAGGAGCCGTCAGAATGGCATGAGATCAAAATAGGAACTTTTTTTTAAATACAAAATCCAAGCCAATGTATTAACGTGTATGCTTTCCTACAAATAAAATTATGTCATACACGAAAGTCATTTTATTCTATCCAATCTGAAGTCAGTTAAAACTCCAAAATTCTTATTTTGGTACGATCTGGACCAGGAGATAAGTCAAACGCCAGCCAAATCAGACAGGAGACGCCGAGGCAGCAGGTGATCTCAGAGTTTTCACGAATCAAAACTTTAGGTAAACCGAGTTATAGGTTCGTTGTTGTTTAAAGTTTTCAGTAGTCACAATACTAAAAGGTAAGTGGGGCGCTAGAGCTGTGATTTTAGAGCCATGAACCACGTGTACTTATATTTTTAAATGCTGATCACAGTAGACAACAGTCTGAGAGGTTATTTTGGTTTGTTCATGCTGGTTGAATTAAACGTTTTAGTTGCCCAAATAAGAGAAATGAAATACTTTTAGATTTTTACGATTGACCAGAAACTGATGAAGGGTTATATCTATATAAAATATATTATTTAATATATAAAACACACACACACACACACTTCGTTTTAAAAGTGTTGTAATGAGTCTTTGCCACTCGACTTGAGCGATAATATGGCAAATGTTTTCGAGTGATTCAGAAAGTTGATGATTCTTCGCACCTGTTATTTTGCAATTTTCATACCTCTTGTCATTTCCAGTAAAACTTGGTCGATGCCAACATGAACACCTAGATTGGTTGATGTTAAGGGCATGTCAACCCATCTAGGGTTATTTTATGCCTAAAGGTTAGGGAGTCATTCGTATTTATATTTCTGCATAGTTGTTTCTTAAGAGGGCTTTTTCGAATAAGAATTTTTCAAACACCTATTTGTTCCATAGATGAAACCCTAACAGGTACTCTCACTTTGGATTAGAGTAGACCTGCGAGAAATGGCATCGGAAGGAAACTCCACATTCACTAGATCCAGAATTGGAGTCTCACCATCAGACGCAGTGTCATACTTATAAACGTCCGAAGAATTCTTGTCATGACTATAGAACGTTAAACTGAAACTTTCACGGCCAAACCAGCAATCATTTAAGTTCTTTTTTCAAAGTCAAAATAATTCTGGAAAATTTCATAGACTGAATTTTTTTCATAAAATCAGTAATGTTAAGTTATTTCACTTACACAAGATTATGAACGATTCATTACTGAAATAGACGTGATATATCGGAATTTTAATTATTATGCCCATAGATATGAATTTGGAATGTAAGGAATCCTATTAGACAATATGGATTAGAATCAGTTTTTCCATTTTCTTTCGTTTGGTTTCTATCATAGCGTTCGTATTCTGCCACCCCAGCCGTCTAGCCTGACAGAAGTGGTCATCGAAATAATGCATTCGTATCTTATAAGAAGTCGTCTTCAAATGTCTTTCAGTTTTGTCTAATAATTGTTCCAGCACACTTCAATATTTTACAAAAATATTATGAACAAATTAAATGGTCAATATCTAAGATATTCCAGAACTTAACAGAATTAAATTAACTTTAAGACCGACACTTAATCCAGAAAGATTTGTCCTTGCTGAAGAAAATTAGTCAATGTCAGAAATTGGTGTTACACTGTACTGCACACGGTAAAAATGAAAGTAAAATGCGCGTGATGTAGTCCTTATTCAATCTAACCCTAACCTCAGCCGTCCTCTTCATTGAAAATAAATACATAACACTAAAAAAAAAAAAAATTTTCATTCATTCTAATTAACATTTTTATCTATTCCATGTATAATCTAAAAACGTTTAGTAGGTTAGACAAAATTCAATGAAATTTAAGGCAAAAAAAAAAAAATTGTATGAACCAACTAGTAGAAATTTCATATTGGTTGCTGAAACTCAAAAAGATCAATATTGTCCCACATTCCTTCAATCAGTCTTAATTTACGGAATAGAGTTACCCGAATGTTTAAATAGATTGAAAAAGATTAAGCTTGAAAATTTCTCACTGCATATACTTCTCTAAGTTAGTCCCCAAAAAAGAAAAATCACACTTTCTATAATTGTTTTCCTTAAGTGATTTTTTTCGTTATTTTGTAGTAGTATGCCCAAAATTTGACCAAAGCATTTCGTTTTAAATTACCTGCCAAGACGTGTGTGTGTGGGGGGGGGGAAGAGGAAACTGAGCTGATTAGAATCAATAGAAATCGAATGATATATGTTCATTTATCAAAAAATATTCTACTCGACGCTTCAAAAAGTGTCTGAAGTTCGAAACAAGAAATCAAAATGACTAATGTGCCGTGAATTCATCGAGCTGAATATAAATAGTTTAAAATTTACCAGAAAAAAACCAAAAAAACCCAACAAATTATCTCTCACACACTGTCTATATTATAAACACACGGCACAGATAAGAGAAGGTGTTCTCTAATAAAAACTCCAGTTATCTTGCCATGCATGTTGCTAGGCTGTAGCTATGTCAACCCGGAGAGTATGTTATCCAACAACGTCAGTGTGTTAGGCAATCGGTATATAAGTTGAATTAGTTATTAATCAGGATATTTGAGTGGTAATTTTGGCGGTAAAGACGGTTATTACCTGTCAAGATGTGTTAATCTTGACACACACACACACACAGAGCAGTAGGGAACAAGACCATTGCTTGTGTAGCGAATTTACTGAATATCAACTGATGATTTGTGCTAAAGTTTAGCATCATGTCGGTAGGGTTTGGCCTATACTGACCGTATTCCCTGCAGAGACGCACCCCACAAAGAAAAAAAAGCAAAGTGTCCTTGGTATGACTTAAAACTGCATCTAGTGGAGAAACAATTACTGAAGCTCTGAAGAGTCCTTTCATTGCCATTACTCCCAGGTCAACTGACCCGAGATGAAACTACCAGTTAGGGTTCTATCAATGATCTGAATAGATATATTTGAAAATTATTTGTATTCACTTGGTTTGGTTTTATGATATATCGACCATTGTAGGTTATTTAATGCCAAATCCATTTTTATACATATAAACAGTTATATTTCAAAACAATTCAGTTTAGCATAAGCAGACAGTTCTATTTAACCTATAGCTAGGACCCTATCAGATGATACCACTTCGGTCTAGAGTGGACCTGGGAGCAATAATGGGGTACTACGCATTCCTCAGAGCTCCAGAATTACTGGAGCCTCAGCATCAAATTGTTAAGTGTCATATTCAGGACAATCGTTGTGGGAGTTTGACGTCCCAGCCGACTGGGCCAGATTTATATTAGATAGAAATACTTGATTTCATATAACCGTGTGCAAAACAATGGTTTACTAGGATATTATTGGTTATTTGAAACCCAACCTCTGTATGCAAACAAATGACTTATTGAATAAAAAAAATACTTGAAACCATATTAGTATTAGATAGGAATACTTAAAACCTTACAACTGCGAGCAGATTATTTCTATTAGATGAGGCTACTTGATATAGCTGTATGCAAAAAAGAAATCTAACGAATCATCATAAATGTAACTAAACGTACAATGTACGTAATTCTAACCTCTAGGCCTAAGATAAACCATAAAGGGTTTGTATTCGGCTGAAATTAAAATTTAGTTTCGTATCAACAGTCACAAAGTTTGCAGTGAGTAAAAATGGACACGTATTTTTTAAAAAACAGAGTCAAAGCTTTCACCGATACCGAACTTCTTTTTTCTAAATAAACCAAACCAAGCACACACAAAAAAAAAAAAAAAAAAAAAAAAAAAAAAAAAATTCTACCAGAATTAGATCATATCCGATAAAAGACAGGCTTACAATGACATCAACTTTACAAGTTGTAAATACATAGCCAAAATTTGGTCGACCCATACGCAAAAAATGTTGAATTCATTCAGAATTCAAGAAGAATGATTGGTACTATTGAAGTAGTACGAGTCTTACTTGGCCGATTTTTTTTGTAACATGATGAAATCAAGCAAAGGCCAGGAAAATGCATATTTTCAAAAATATTCTCGACGACAAGTTGGCATTTTTACTGAAAAGTGACCGTATTCGTCTTTTATAAAACTAGAAAAAAATAGAAGATTGGAGTAACTTTGTAATGGTAATTACTGATACCAGTCAAAAATTACGATCCAATTTTTTTCTCCATATATATATATATATATATATATAAAAGAATTGCTTGTGCCTGCTTGACATTTGTCATGGGTAGATTTGTCGCTTAATATCTTCGAGTAAATTGCTATGTGTATTCAAATCTAAGACAGACCAAGTCACGAATAAATGATATTCGAGATTTCCCTCTAGAGATAAGCAACAGAAAAAAAAGCTTATTTTCAGGATTAAAACACCCCCCCCAAAAAAAACAAACAAAAAAACAGACAAAAGAAAAACAATTAAACCGAATTGATCAGAAGAGATTGTATCTATAAATTACGGCTCTTTGCTCCACCAAATAAAAGCTAATTATGAAAAGACGGGCAAACATTACTTGCATAATAACCAGAAAAATATCAGGGTTCTGTAGGTATGACGGAGTACTCTTGCATAGAATTCGAGTAAAACATCTGCACATAATTATTTTAAAACTGACACGTGGCTGAAGAGTTATTTTGAAAAGTATAACATTTAATACTGTTTTGCGTGGCATAGAATAAACTTAAAAACAAATAAAAAGCCGATGCACCGAGTATAGCATTATCTGATGAGGCTCAAGCTCTGGGATCTAGTGGAGTAACTCTTCCATGCAATTACTCTCCGGTCTATCCTGATCCGGACTGTTAGTATTGGTTAGGGTCTCATCTATCGGTTAGATATATCTAAACTATTTGTATTTAGAATACTTTATCATATATACAATGTATAAAATTCTCAAACTTCTAGGCACAAAATAGTCCTAGATGTTAACATGCTGTTAAAACAAACAAGCCCCCGGAAAATTTAGTTTTTGCCGTTAAATATTTAGAGTTCTAAAAAGTTACATACATATACAACACTAGGATCAGATATTTAACTACCTTCTTACTGGGGTAGAAGGTAACATTTGGCCAATTTATCATGCCCCCCCACAACATAGATGTGAGCAAGGATTTAAAATTTGCCCAGTCCCCACAAATTCTTTCTCGTGCAAAAGAGTGGTGCTGTCAAAGAATCAGGCGAGTCTTTTTTGCCGTACTCTGCGGCAAGACTGGCCGCAACCGAAGTGGATAAGAATCGTTGACTGGCATATTGATTAAGGTTTATTATATAATAGAATTTTTTTACTATCTCACTGTTATGATCTTTTACTACACGAGACTAAAATAGGCAGCTACTTTAATGTGAAAAAAAAAGATCTTGTTATTGAGCAGTGGTTAGTGCGATCATAACCCAACCAATTGAAAGCGAGTACGTTCCTTCCTAGATACTTCGTAAAAGTTAGTCGAGCTAAATAGACGCAACTACTGTAAAGTGAGGATAGGGTGGTAAAAACGAGACCGTTACCCATCCTTCCATAACCGACAAAACCGTGTATTTAGAAAAAAATGTTTTAAGTGACGTCAGTATGACAGCAAGGGTCGATCGACCCTTGGTTTACGATCATGAAATCATTAATCTACGGAATTAATTTTTAAAGCTAAGCATTGCTCCTAGTCTTTTATGTTTGAATTTCAATTTTACAAAATTATGTATTTGCCCAACCCCTTCGCCATAGACAGGGTGTGACAAGGTCATTTCTAAGCGAAACACAGCTGTGTAGAGTCTTCCATCTCCTAGGTTTGTTGTCTTTCCAAGGCTAGATAACTTGCTATCTGCCAGAAAGGATCAGATAGATTCATGCCTTTCATAAGAAAAGTAGCGTCAAGTGAAATCCAAACACCTTCGTCTAAGATTTGAACTCTGGTCGGCGATTTCATTTCCTATGACAAGTGGGGCTTATAATCTAAAAAGCCGAGTCTTCAAAATTCGACCTATACTCGAGTTTATACGGTGGCTATGAAACCATTAGAAAAGAAAACAAGTTTTTGGTTATGTAGCAAATCAGTCACCGAGCCGGTTCACCATTTTTGAGACTCAGATATTGACAAACTGTTAGTTTCTAATGAACCAGAAAAAAACGATAATGAAGAAATATTTACCTTACGGCAAAGGAAGTTAAAATATCCGATTACACGCGATATTTGCTTCTATTAATCAAGCGCACAAGCAAGCGATAAAATATCCGATCGGATAGGTAATTTATCAAGATCGTCTCTTTACGTTTCATTTTTCCACGTTTTATTTCCATTGTGGGGGGATCCCAGTAAGTTCTGATGCACTTTGTCAGTGCAATGTACGTTAAGGAAGAAACGTGTGTGTTACAAAAACTCCAATTCCAGGTTATTTTTTAACAAAGAATATCAACACCAAAACTGATTAGAAAACTATAGTAGAAACGAAAGGAAAAAAATTCCAAAAATTAAGGTTTTTTGCAGTGTGGCGGGCGGATAAAATTTTTATATTTCCAGATTTGTTTAAAATCAATTTCCGGTTTTACATTAAATTCAGTTTTTTTTAATTGAATAACCACTGTCATAAATAGGTGCTTCACATTTATAAATCTAACTTCTATATAACAGCAACTTCATTCGTGCACTTAAAATTTAAGTTTTCCAGAAAAACACTTCCGAGAAAAATGAGGGTCCTTTTCAAACAAAAGATTTTCCGACTCAAAAACAACGTTCCAGAAGTTCATCGATTTCTTTTGAAATCAGGGACCATTTCCATTTTTCTTCAAGAATATTTTTGTAAACTCACGACCCAGTGCCGAGAGTTGGGTGGAGGGGACCAACAGTGGTGCTGTTAAATAATTTGTTAAGGTTTTTAAAAAAATTATTTTAAGTATCATCATTTTAGCATTAGTCAGTAAATAAAAAAGCTATATCCAGTTTGTCATACATTCCCAAAAAATTCAAAAAAAAAATCTGCAACGAACCAGTCTAGCCCTTGTTCTCATTCTCGTATCAAGTGATCCAGTTGACCAGAAAAAAATGTTCTACTCTCGATATGGCAGCAAGACGCGAGCCTCAGTAACTTGACATTGACTTTCCATATAAAACTGCAAAGCGACAATTTTCAAATTTCAGATATTCTGAAACAATTGGAAGAGCTCTCGGTGGAAGAGGAGAGAAAAGTCACGAAAGCCGTTCATTGATAATACAAATTGCATAGTGGATTTTCATTTTGTCGGTTTTCATTTGGCACAACATTCTTTTACAAACAAACAAAGCTGATAAAGCAATCCCATTTTACGGTATCTCACTGGATATCATGGAATACATAATGTAACAAAAACATTTTGAGAAAACTGTCGCAAAGATAAATACCGTGTTATAACTGGGCAGGAAATCGTGAAAGACAGACATTGGCTAATATTTCACTCCTATTCAAATTTGAAAAAAGGAAAAAAATAAAAAAATAATGAGTGCAATAAGTTCCCGCCCAAAGACCAGTTCGAGAGGGGCTTCTTTCTGAAGCTGAGGGACCATGTTTAGCAGTCTGTAAAGACTCGTTTTCAACAGATGCATAATATTGCCGATGTGTTTTCGCTTTTCTTTACACGAGAGAATCTCAGGGAATTCAGAGAAAACAATTTTCTAAGGAAGTGTCAGTTTTCAGAAGAGTATGGAAGACATCGATTTTTTGAAGTGGAATTAAAACGGTTAGTTCAGTTCGTTATGAAAAATAAACTTTAAAACTGCCTACGATTTCCTTAATTACTTTAGTGCAATATGTTCAAGAGATACATGAAGATGACTAAATTGCTCTTCGCATTTTATTAGCGTGTCTTGTTATAGCTACGACCACTGGAAGTTTCAGTAAACGGAAACTAATGAAAACATTTCGCAGATCTACAATGATGGATGACAGACTTATTAGCAGTGTTATCAATTGAAAGAGCCTATTCTCAGTCTCTGAAATATGAGCACATTGTTGCTTTTGCCGATGCAAAGGCTCGTTCCAAACGTTTCTGTTAATGAATGCAAGTAGTGACTGCCTTTCGTATCATAATTATAAATCATACCCGCCAAGGTTTCATAAGACAGTTTTCTAACTATAAACTAATATTGTAGAATACATACTCTAATGTAATGTTTAGATTAATACAGTAAGCTTGTCTTATGCAGTATATTCAGTTCACACTGAAACATGATTTTTGCTTAAAACTAAGAGAGGGGTCCAAAATAAACTTTCAGCTGAGGCAAAGAAGAGAGTTAATACGGCGCTGATTGGGTCTAGGATTCACAAAGTCGAGCAATAATCAACAAGCTCATTTTGTAAATCCTTTTTAGTAATGAATTTCATTCTCACAGAGTGCACTACACGTTAGTTTATGTTTGAACAAAATAAGTTTAGCCACCATAGATAATGTTTCTAAAGATTTTAACAAGCCAAATAAAATATAGTTCGAAAGAATATTTTGTAGATAGTCCCTACTTAACTTCTGGAAACGGACAAGTTAAAAACAAGTTTTTTTTTTCAAACCGAGTATTATAATATTACTGTAAAGAGGGGGGGTATAGTTGCTTTATAAGACTTGTTTATATTTAAATTCGTGTTACCTTAAAACTGGAAGAATTATCTTGGTTTTAAGCTTTCTATAAAATATATATTTTAATGCTTATTTCGATTAAGTCTCAACCACCAATGGTCAGTTCTAGATTCTTTTAAAAGCTTTATATCAAAGATAAGATTTTAAAATACCAGACTTTTCTGGGTTGGGATCAGTCTAGAAATAGTTTTAAACAAATTGAACTGACAATTCAAAAAGGAGCCGGGTTTTTTTCCCCCATTTAAAAGTTTGGTGCACTGAGATCAAATTGTTTCGGATTTATTAAGTATAAGTGGAATCAAAATTAGACATGGGTTTAAATTTCACGTAGATATCTCGAAAGTTCATATTTTAAGGTTTATGAATTATTCCAATACGTCTATTAGAAGAGAATTTTTTTTAATGAATTCATCTCGCTTATCATGAATGAGACGCATCATGGGTCGGGATTAACTTGACACTTGCACGAACTTTAGTTTCTGTTCTAGTCCACATTTATAAAATCGTTTGTGGGGATTTTGAACGTCAAGATCGATATCTAAAATAATGTATTTATAGTTTAAAATTAAGAGACACTTTAAGTTCATTTCTACTGAATTCTATCAAATTCAAGGAGAAATTATTGCACAGACCCAAAAATTTGGTAATTACACGTTAAATAATTGGTTAGTGTTCCAGCTTCATAAACGTAGATGAGAAATAAAGTGACGACGGAATGATATAATACTGAAGCATTTTGCCTCATTTGATGGGCTAAGAATGCTTTTAAGTGAAGAAAGTTTTAGATTTTGAGAAAAAAAAAAAAAAAAAAAAAGACATGTGCCGTTTTAGTATTTTTTTTCCACGGTTAGATATCAACAGGAAAAAAAGATAAGTCAACCGAAAAAGAACCTACTTTGTAGTGTGAGAGAGTTGCGTATTTCCTTTTCGTACGATCAATGTTAAAGGGAAGTGTTATCCCTTTCTTTTTCGACCGGGATTTCGAATGTTGATTTTCAAAACAGGCAGTCCTTATGAAAAATTGGTGGAAGATCATTTTTCAACTTCTGTCTTTCCGATTCGTAAACAAATGTTAAAATTTATGGAAACTAGAGAGAACGTACACACACAAAAAAATAAAATTCAGGTAGACACCCTACCACTAAAATTGATCATTGGGGGGGGTGCTTCTTTTTATATATACACATATATAGAGAATATTGGAGCTTTCTTATTCGTCGATAGGAGTTACAGGATTTAGGAGAATAACCAATGGTAAGTTAACGTATATACTCTCATATCATGTGATATTTTGAGATCTATACTTTAACTTGATATTAGGTGTTGCACCATTCGTGAGATACCCACTTAGACTAACCTAAGTCCTATCTGGTGGGAGGCAGCGACAAATATCATACCCACTAAGCCTAACCTTAGCCAAATATTTACATAAAGCTTGTATCTCGCGTATTGTGTAACCCCCTAATATTAGGTTAAATTTTAATTCTCAGAAAGACGAATGATACGTGAGTATAATTATGGTATTTGAGTTTAATTTCGGTATTTATCATACGACCCATCAGCGTAAAAATCTGGCACAAGGCCGGTTTTAAGGTGTGTCCGGGCGCAGGGCCGAAGCCCACACGCGTCCAGCATTGCTAAAAATACCTTTAGCCCCGTCGGCATTCTCCTTATTTGGGGCGTCTCAGGCGCCAGGCAATAACCCCACCAAGGGCGAAAAGCCTGGGGGACGACCCCCTGAGGCCGGAAGAAAATCTTCTGTGCCAAGGCGCACCCGACCAGATCCGTGTCGAGGCGAGCACGGCCGGGCGAATACGACCCAACAACTGGAGAGGAGACGAAAAATGCCTCTCTCATTTGAGTAAAATTTCTGTTAGAGACTTTATGGGAATAATCTAATATACGCGCGCATAGATCGACCGTTGATTTGTGTATGCAAAATAATTTATTTATGAAATTAATTCTTGAAACCAAGATTTTCTCCCTGATCTTATAATGTTTGAATCTCAACCTTACAAAATTATTACTCGTATAAGTCAACGCCAAGGTTTTCAGAATTAAATCTATGCACGATTATCTACGATAGGCAAAGAAATTGTCTTCAGTCACCAGTCTAGTAAAACCAGATTACACAATGAATAAACCCTTAGCTTTGTCCGTATTACTAACTGTGGGACGAAGATTGAATACTGTTCATCCTTAAAAGTTATATGAATTTTTTAGTAGCATATCTTTCCTATAAGCCAAGGACTACGAGTTTAATTCTCATATGTACCTTTTAAAATGTTGGAACTCTTCCAATTTCTGTCGGACATTTTGGCTAAAGGCAAGTGTAGTATCTGTTTTTATCAGCCTAAACATAGTGTTAATGTTTTGGTGATGAATCTGATATTACTCTTTGATCCTTTTCAAAAGGCCGAGAAGTGATTATTTACTTACCCCTTCACGATGGCAGGATGTGACATAAGGTAGGTTTAACGCAGGATCCACACAGCGTACCTCCCATGTAGAAGGTGCAGAAAATTTTCCTAGTTTCGTCGGCATTACACTTTATGAAGACACGCCGGTCAATAAATCTTTTAGACAAATGGCGACGGATATGTGCTGGCTAGAATTATGGTCCTCTGAGACTGGATATAGGAAATATACACTTCTCATTTGAAAAAGCTGAGAAAGGATTGATTCGTTTCACGGAGTAAATTTGACACAAGGCCACCCCTAGTGTAGGAATCCCAATGGTACATAGAGAGAATTACAGAAATTGTCCAGTCCCAACGGCATTCTTCTTTTTGTCATTTTTGACGCTTCAGTCATGAGTGACTAGCCGCGAATAGGAGGTGCCCGTGGTGTAACGGTTATCGTCGTAGGAAATGGACACGGCCACACGAGTTCAAATCCTGGACGAGACTGATTGCATTTCACATAGCACTGATACCCTTGGGAACGGTGTGAATACAATTATTCTCCCTCCTGCTATTGGTAAATAGTAGGGCAGACTGGGTTCTTCAGCCTTGGTTAGGCAACTAGTCTAGGAGAAGGAAAACTCTGAATTCAAACCTGTTAAACTCCGCTTAAAAATTGACCTTGTGTCATATCCTGCCCGAGCGGAGGGGTTGGGTAAATAGGATGAGTGACTAGCCGCGATTATACCAATTGAAGTGCAATTTGGAGACAGACCTTAACCAGAGAATAGACTTTGAGTTATTAGTACTTCATTGACCAAAATCCCGAGAAACCTCAATACGAACGGGACCATAGAAATCGTCTCCAACAAAAGTCGCACTGTTCCAAAGTAAAATATGTAAACAGTCCTTTTTTTTCAAGTTCTTGGCCTTTTACTTTGATCCGAATGTAAAAACAAATTGTTTTATTTCAGGATAAAAATCTATGTAATGAACATTTTTTAGCTTATTTGGTTTTAATATCTACCAAGTCTAAGTACAACACAAGGCTAAATAAGAGATAATAAAGAGAAGATTATCTTAGGCCCATCTTCCAAATTGGGAGATCTTAAGAGCCGAGAATACAAGAATTTTGAATGCTGATTTTTTGGGCAGATAAACATGGATTTGTGACCTTCCACCATTCAAGATTTGATAGATCATTTTCACGTGGAAGTGGGAGCACGTATGATGACTATCTCAAAATAATTTCTCGGCATTTTTTCTCCAGGGCACGTAAGGCACCAAGTGATAAACTCAGTCCAGCTAAGTAGCTATTGCCCGGAGAGAATAGCCGTTGGGATCAGGTGATCAACTTTATATCACACACCTGGTGCGAACACCTGATGGTCCTGATCGAGGACAAGTAAGTATATACTCACTAACCCCTGAACACGTTCAGAATGTGACACAAGGTCAGGACAAGTAAGTATTAATTAATTTAGCAGGAGTGGTAATAGTAATAAAGATTACAAAATATTAACCAAATTAATTCATCCCACCCCACTTCGGTTAAGGATATTTTCAGTCGTCCAAGTTGGGTAGGGTGGATCAGCCTGTTTTTCAACATGTCTACCATGAAAAAATGGCTTTTTTTAAAACCAAAACTGGAAGAACAGCTGCCCAGTCATTATTATAAATTTTTGACCATCTTAATTTTAGTTCATTGAACGTTCCTCTTGGGCACCTCAAATGGTGTAACGGTTCGCAGGCCATTGTTAACGAGTTCGATTCTCACTTGGTGCTCCACACTTCTGGCCCTGTGCCGTAATTAAGTTTAGTAAAGTGCTTCACTTTGAAGGATGTTGATATCTAGCCAAGCAGTCCATCAATTTGATCCTCACTTGGCGCCTAAAGTTTGCTTTCTTTGTTTAATGCCATATCAACCATCGTCCTTATGCTTAATGTTTTCATCTAAAATTAAACTAACATAAGTAAATAACTGATTTAAATTGATTTTTATTATTTACTGAAAGGTTTTCACTCTATAATTGTTAGTAAATAACATGGACTGGAAATAAAGAATAAACTTCATAGAAATACTTAACAATTTTAGTTACCAAGAATGCTACAGTTGTTTAGGGTTTCTCTAAGTGTTCCATTAGTTCTTTGGAGTTTATAAAATTTTGGCTGGGTGAATAAAATCATTGGGGTCGACAGGAGATGAATTGACTTATTTGCATTTATAACAGGAAAACAGAAGTCACTGGATTAAGTTGACGAGATACCAGATTCGAACAGCAAGCAGAATGCCTGATTGGGTGAAATGGCTACAAGTGATGTGCCGTTCATATACGACCCGTTTAAAAAATAAGGCTCATTTAACTGAACGAACGACGTTGAAATGAAATGGACAAATTTAGACAACTTTTTGAAAGATAAATTGATTGAAATGATATTCGTTTTGAAGCGAAGTCTGTGTACGCATTTAAAGGAATTTGATATTAACGAGAAAACCGTAGCGGGATATCTAAAGCTTTGTCCAACCCGTTGAGTCTGTTTTACTAGCTTTTTTATACTAAGCAAATGAATAATCTCCTTGAACATAGAATATGGTAATTTGAGACTCAAACTCACAAACCTTTCACTTAATATTCGTAATCTCTTCAAGTGCCCACTAAACCCATCTTCCTCATTAAAAAATAATTCAAGAATTAAAGGTGTATGCGCAGATATAGTTTACTGATTATTTTCTAATGTAAATTCTATTAAACACTTGTGAATTAGTTATGTTTTGTAATTTAAAAATTCAATTAATTCATTTGGGTGGCAAATGGAAATTAAATTTGGTTAAGAGGTGTATCAAGTAAAACGTTTGAGAATCCATGGTCTCGACCAAAGCTAGAGTCGTAGAGTGCCTTGTGATTACCAAACTGTTAGGGATCAGACCTAACGAAAAAAATATCAAAGTTATCTCTCTTATGAGGGAAAGGAAGGGAGTTACTACTCGTGAACAGTGCATTGTGGGATTGTAGGGACCGAAAAAAAACAAAAACGGATACACGCGAGGGACAATAAAGACAGACATGAAATCGGCCATGACACACATGGACGTGTTTTTGACGATTGCACACAAAGTTAAAACAGTTTCTTTTCCTGATCAATAGACGCATATCTTTGCCTGTGGTCAAATAAACCTAATTGTTTTCTTGTACACCACGAGTCCGTCTCTTTTCAGTTTTGTTTACATATTTTTTTTCTTTGTACAAACGTAGCATAAACTCAGGACAATAGTTTGTAAGACAAACTATCTTATTATTAGAGGCGTGAATATTGAAAAGTTACAAGAGTCGAACACTGAGGAAGAAATGTATTAAACGGTAATAATCAGCTAAACACTTCTCCACGGCAGCAGGATATCTCCGCAACTGGTTCTTTGATTAACTGTTTCAAGTGGAAGGAGTTTATCAATGAACTGGTATTCAATAGTAGTCTGACTTCCGTCAACGTATATCACACCGGTGTTAAATAATAGAGTTGGAGCAGATGTTTAAAAAAAAGAAGAAAAATAGGCCTTTACTTACTGATTTTCCCCAAAAACATCCCCAACTTATTAAAACTTCGGTATTCTTTAAATTATTACTATTATTTATGTTTTATAACGAGAAAAATAAATAAGAATAAAAAGTTTTTGACAAAATCAGGTAAAAGAAAACAGTTCCCTCACAGCATAATTTACTTTGGCTCCCAAATATTGTCAAATTTGAAAGTTTCTAGTCGTGATGAGTGTTCAGACTTTGGCTGCTACAATTTAACGAGGGCAGAGAAAAACTATTGAATCCCAACATAAAAACCACAAAAAGGGTTGGAAGAGAGACAGAGAAGCAGGCTGGCTAAAATGGCTACGCAAACGTGTCTCAGAAATTTCCTTGTCACCTCACTTTATTTTATTCAGTTTCCTTCTTAGTCCTTAACTATTGTCAGCACTCTGACTTCAGGTAATTTTCTTAT
The DNA here is from genome assembly GCA_963585895.1 of Sepioteuthis lessoniana. Taxonomy (NCBI): domain Eukaryota; kingdom Metazoa; phylum Mollusca; class Cephalopoda; order Myopsida; family Loliginidae; genus Sepioteuthis; species Sepioteuthis lessoniana. The sequence continues at coordinate 644,077 of OY757929.1, read as the reverse complement.
TTTGGCATTTTCTGTTTTGCTTAATTAATTTGCTTTCCAATTTTTCATTTGACTTTGGAAAGCCCCCACTATTTTAGATAAATTTCATTTAGCACCTTGGTCAACCTATCAATCAATTGAGAACAGGAGACATTGCATTTTCTTTTTAAAATTTGTTGGTCAAATGCTCTAAAGTATTCCCTTTCGTGGCAATCGGCTCAACTTACTTTTTCTTTCGGTTAAACAAAGTTATTATAAAGAAAAGACACTTAAGACTAAAAACTCCATACTGTTTTGGCAGTGCTTAGAATAAGATGATTGTATCATTTGCAGAGGAGTAATACACCATCCCGAAAATTGGTGTTCCGGGTATGGCACTAAAATAGATCCGACAGTGAAGCTTCAGTTCTGGAGATCTAAGAAGTATAGGTTATCCCTTCAATGCCATTACTCCCAGGTCCACTCTGACCCGGAGTGTTAGTATTTGTTAAGGTTCCATCTATGGGTCGAATAGGTCTGTTTAAGAATTATTCATATTCGATTGGACTATGTGCAAAAAACAAAAAAACAAACTTACAATAAATGTGATTTTCAAAACTCTCGGCAACAGGTTGATATGCTGGTAAAATCAATCAATCAATCAATCATATAACAACCAAGATGAAAACACCATCGGAGTACATAAGTGTATTAGAACCGTATATACTCGTGAATAAGCCGATCTCTTGTATAGGTCGCCTCTTGATTTATGATTACGAAATAATTTATGAAATTAATTTTTGAAAATGAAGGTTCTTCCTAGTTCTTCCCATCATGTATGAATTTTAACCTTAAAATTATTTATTACTCATGTATAAGTCGATGTTAATTTTTGGCGAAAAATTAGGTCTTCAGATATCCACCTATTACATAACATGTAATAGGTTATACTTACATAACATGTAAGTATATTTAGTAGATAGGTTAATTTGCAATTTCTAACATGGCTAGTGCTTATCGCTAGGACTGATTCCAAAAAGTGGGTGATCTCAGACCCAAGATTGTGAGTCTATGAAGAGGCTCAGTTGAGATGAAGAGGTGATTTAAGATATTGAGTAGAAGGGGAACTACAATTTATTTGACACATGCAGAAAAAAAACATTGACAATAATCTATTTCTTGTTTCCATTCAGGGAGCCTTCATTCCACCATCCTAGTTTTAGAGGGTATAGTTTAAGTGTAATTAACTAACTTCTTTCTGAGCAAAATAGAAGAAAATCGAATCAAGTGACCTGACAAATATCTACTAGGCTGGGAATGGAGGTTTAGTTGACTCACTCCCTTGAGTCAATGTGGTGAAATTTATTGAACAACAGAAATAGACTTTAAAAGCAGGCATGTTTAAGACTCCTTAACCCTTTGAACACTTAACTGCTTGGCCTTTAGATACTCTGTATCAGGCACGAAATATATTGAAAGTTCGCTCTAGGGTACATACACCTTTGCTTAAATCTATTCCTTCAAGAATTGCTATGTTAAGCAATTTATAAGTAAAATCGTATGCGATTTCCCCTAGTTTTAGATATCGGGCTTCCTGTGTATAATAAAATAGTGTTCAGCCAGAAATATTGAGCTTACAAGTTCAAAGGATTAAATAATAATAATAATAATAATAATAATAATAATAATAATAATAATAATAATAACCTTAAAAGAGAAACGGAATATCTCCGGATAGCAGCACAAAACAACGCTGTTAGGACCAATAATACCAAAGCAAGAATAGATAAGACGCTACAAAACAGCAAATGTAGATTATGTGGTAATAGAGGCGAAACGATGAAGCACATAATAAGCGAATGCAGCAAATTAGCACAGAAAGAGAGGATAAGACTAGACGCGATTGGGTGGGTAAAGTGACCCACTGGGAATTGTGCAAGAAATTTCAATTCGTTCATATGAACAAATGGTAAATACACAACCCAACATCAGTTCTGGAAAATGACACTCACGAACTCCTCTAGGATTTTGACATACAAACGGATCAATAAATCTCGGCCAGACGACCAGAGCTTATAATAATCAACAACAACAACAACAAAAGAAAACTCGTAAAATTGTGGACTTTGCTGTCCCGGTTGACCACAGAGTAAAATTAAAAGAAAGCGAAAAGAAGGATAAATACCTCGACCTTACTTGGGAACTGAAAAAAAAAACGTGTAACATGAAAGTGACGTTTATACCAATTGTAATTGGTGCTCTTGGAACAGTCACTAAGGATTAATAAAGGGAATGGAGGAATTGGAAATAAAAGGACGATTGTAGACTATCCAGGCTACTGCATTATTGAGATCAGCCAGAATACTGAGAAGAGTCCTGGAGACTTGAGGAGACTTGCTGTCGCTCAGAAAAAGACCATCAGGTAACGCTCATGTGAAAAACTCTCAAGAAATAATAATAATAATAATAATAATAATAATAATAATAATAATAATAATAATAATAATAATGAAATTACATAAGAGATAACCTGGATATGGCTACAAAGGGAAACTTAAAGAGAAAAACTGAATCTCTATTAATAGCGGCACAAAATAACGCCATAAGGACAAATTATCATCATCATCATAATCATCACGTTGTGTTGATTGCACGGAATCCTTTGAATCTCTCGCTATCCGAGCCAAATGTCCATCGCTCCTGGTTGGCCTTCTACCCTGCATCTTATATGTGCACCGAGTTGAGGTATGCAAGTTTTTGCTGGTCGCCTAACACAGCTGTGTGTCCGTGTGTTGAAGTGTCCCACAAGAGAAACGTCACTTTTGAGTTCGTCCTTACTTCTCCTGTAGTGCTGAATATGCCTGGTTCGTTTTTTACTTGGACGGGGTTTGTGAGATGGGAGGCAAGTGATCGTACAGCTGCTGTTTTGTAGGGTTTTACTTCCAGGATTTGTTATAAACAGCACACAGCATTCTTTTGTAGTTGCAATCTAGCTTGTTTACCAAGCGTTTCATTAAATTCAAAGGGGTACATCCATATAGTAGTACTGACGAGGCCACAGCTTGGAAGTTGGAAGAATTACCTTTTTATTTTATCAGAGAGATCAGATTTCCGCATGATCAACAATCTGTCAATAACGGTTAATGCTTTCCCTACGAGTATGTTGACATCACTTTCAGTAGATGAGATGTTACAACCGAGGTATTTAAACTGGTTTACAAATTCTACAGGCTTGCCTCTTAAAGAGGAGATGGCTCCATCTTGTTTAAAACACACCAATTCTGTTTTATCTGGATTTACGTAGAGGATGATGCTTCTTGCTACTTGCTCTAGGCTATGCAGCAGTTTCAATCTGGGCAGGTGTATTTGAGTGAAGCGCTAGATCATCTGCATAGTCTGCTTCTATTAGAATTTCTGCAGGATATCATCTGCTTCTTGCCTTTTTAATGTGATATTATTTTCTATTATTCGATCTGCTGGCGTTCTTAGTACGTAATCTAGATAGATTATAAATTGATATGGTGCGAAAGTATCTCCTTACTAGACTCCAGAGACAATGTCGAAGAAATCAGTATCACTATCGTGTGAGCGAACTATTGTGTTTGTGATTTTTAAAAAGATAATTATAGCGGTAACTGAAATCACGGATAGACCTAATGAAGAAATTATTAGTAGCCTGTAAAATATCAAACTTGGACAGTTTACAGAGAAAGAACTTGGTGTTGTAGTGAAAAAAGAAAAAAAAGCTTCAGGCGTCGATGAAATACCTCTAGAAATATGAAAGACAAGAAAATTTGACCACATACTTCTTCGATGATTCAATGTTGTATATAAAGAAAATGGAGAAATAGACAAAAGGCTGTATCCCCCCCCCTAAGAAAAGCGACTTTGGAACCACTCCTAATGACAGAGGCATAAATCTGCAAAGGTTTATGTTTCTCAATCGTATCCGACCCGAAGTTCAGAAAATCAGAACGACTTTCGGAGAAATTGATTCACAACTTCATAGATTCTGATTACCGTCGAATCAACAGAATAGGTGTAAAATCGATGCAACACTATCGTTCCTAGATTTGTCCAAGTCATTCGATTCCACATACAGAAGAAAAACGGAGCAAATGCTACGAGCTCAGGGTTTCCCAAAGAAACTGTTACCGCTGTGGAGATGAACTAATTATATCGGTGCAAAAGTAGATAATACACTGAAAAATAGTGAGTGTAGGTAAATGTGGTGATAGAGATGAAACATGTAATCACATAATAAGCAAATGCTGTAAACTAGTACAAAATTATTACAAGGAAAAACATAAATGGGTTGGCAAAGTGATTTACTGGAAATTGTGCCAGAGACTGAAATTTAATCATACTGACAAACGGTATATACACAAAGCAAAATCTGTCCTAGAAAATGAAACGCATTATATTCTCCAGAATTTTCAGATACAAACAGATCACCTAATATCAACCAGAAGACCAAAACTAGTTTTAATATACAAGAACCAAAGAACTTGTCATTTTGTGGATCTTGCCGTTCCAATGGACCGTAGCGTGAAAGTGAAAGAAGGCGAAAAGTTAAAATTTGCCAGAAAAATGTGTGGAATATGAAATTGACAGTGATGCTAATCGTAATTGGAGCCCTTCGGACAGTTATCAAGAACCTAGAAAAAATCTGTGGGAAAAGGAGATCAGAGGTAAAACTGAGATCATCCAGATCACAGCATTGCTAAAACCAGCTAGCATACTTAGGAGAGTCCTGAAGATGTCAGGAGACTTGCTCCCAGACTCCGGTAAAAAGCTACCAGTTAGAGCTGACGTGAAAAACTCATAAGGAGTATAATGATGATAAGAAAAGGAAACTTTAAGAGAGAAACAGAATCTCTCCTAATGGCAGTACAAAACAGCGCCATAGGAGCCAACCATATCAAAGCGAGGATAGATAAGACACAACAAAATAGCAAGTGCAGACTCTGTGGTGACAGAGATGAAACCATCAATCACATAATAAAAGAATGTAGCAAATTGGCACAGGAGTACAAGGCTAGACATGACTGGGTGGACAAGGTGATCCACTGGGAAATGTGCAAGAAATTTAAATTTGACAATACCAACAAATGGTATATGCACAACCCAGAACCTGTCCTAGAAAATGATACACACAAATTCCTGTGGGACTTTGATATACAAACGGATCACCAAATCTCGACCCGAAGACCAGATCTTATAATAATCAACAAAAAAAAAAGAGAATCTGCAAAATTGTCGACTTTGCTGTCCCGGCGGACCACAGAATAAAACTAAAAGAATGTGAAAAGAGAGATAAGTACCTCGACCTTGCTAGAGAATTGAAAAAAATATGGAACATGAAGGTGAAAATTATACCAATTGTGATTGGTGCCTTTGGCACGGTAACTAAAGGATTATTAAAGGGTCTGGAAGATTTGGAAGTTGGCGACCGAGTGGAGACCATCCAAACAACAGCATTATGGAAAACTGCCAGAATACTGAGAAGAGTCCTGGAGACTTGAGGAGACTTGCTGTCACTCAATCTCCAGTGAAATACTCTAATGAGTAAATAATAATAATAATAATCTTGCTAGAAAACTGAAGAAGTTGTGGAACATGAAGGTGACAGTGTTGAAGTTGGTATGCTTGGAACGATCACTAAATTCTTGGAAAGGCGAATGGAGGAATTGGAAATCAAAGGAAGAATCAAGACCAGCATTTTAAAGATTGGTTAGAATACTGAGAAAAGTCCTGAAGACCTGAGGAGAATTGCTGTAACTCAGACTTCATTGAAAGTCCATCACTTAAAACTGGTGTGAAAAACTCGAAAACGGTGAAATAATAATTTTTGTTAAATTGAAAGTTATGGTTTGAGTAAGTTATCATTTGTTGTTCAATTGAATCATTTCGAATGAAGCCTATTTGGTTGAGTCGAGAGAAAAAAGGAAGAAGGATGAATTTATTAAGACAAATATCAATAAATAAAGATTTTAAGGAGGAAATAAAAAGAATCTGATAATCAGATCATTTACTGGACAGAAATGAAAGTTGTTGAACACATCACACATGTTTTGTTTTAAACATAAACATAGATTTTTATCTTCAAAGTTTAAAAGGCACATTCAATAGGTATTAAGCTGTAACATTCTATTTCTAAAATTTATGCAATGAATAATTGCAAATAAATAAATGAGAAGTATTCTATAATTAGTTTTTAATTGCTAACTTACTATCAGAAATTAAACGGAACCGGATGAGCGTGAACGAAGAGCCATTATTATAATTATTATTATTATCTTGCTTCTTGGACTTTAACTGGAGTCTGAGTGGCAGCAAGTCTCCTTAGGTCTCCAGAACTTTTCGAAATATTCTGGCCAATCTCAACAATGCTGTAGTCGGTATGGTCTCGAATCTTCTTCCGATTTCAAACTGTTTTATTACCCTTTAAAAGCGTTTGGGGACCGTTCCAAGCGCATCAAGTGGTATCATTGTCATCCGCATATTCCACTTTTTTTTTTTTTACTTCTTTGACAAGATCCAAGTATTTGTCTATCTTCGCATTTTCTTCTATTTTTATTCGATCGTCTGCTGGAACGGCAAAATCCACTAAACGGCAAATTATTTTTTTCCTGTCAATCAGCACAAGATCTTTTGACTGGCATTGGATGATCTATATGAATCTCAAAATAACAGAGACTTGTATGCGTCTCATTTTCAAGGACGAATTCTGGTTTGTGCATATACCATTAGGAAGTAGGGTTAAAATTCAGTCTTTTGCACAATTCCTAGTAGATTACCTCTCCTACTCAGGCGTGCCTAGTCTTGTACTTCTTTTGTGTAAGTTTGCTACATTCGCTTATTGCGCGATTTATTATCCTTATTTTCTCCTTTGAGAGTTTTTCACATTAACGTTAGCTGATGACTTTCCTCTGGAGTTTGAGTGACAACAAGTCTCCTCAAGTCTCCTCAAGTCTTCCGGCCGAGCTTTAAAATGCAGTTGTCTGGATGGTCTCCACTTGTCCTTTTATTTCCAAGTCTTCCAATCCCTTTACTAATCTTTTGGGGATTGTTTCAAGGGCACCAATTACAATTGATATCACAAGCAAAATCTTGGTACTTATCTCTCTTTTCGCATTCTTTTAATTTTACTCTGTGGTCTGTCGAGACGGCAAAGTTTACTATTTGGCAGTTTCTCTTGTTTTTTCTTTTCTTTTTCTTTTTTTTATTTATTTATTGTGGCTTACTATCACTAGTTCTGGTTGTCTGGCCAAGATTAGGTAATCTGTTTATATCTCAAAGTCCGAGAGAAGTTTGTGCGTCTCATTTTCCAGGACGAATTCTAATTTGTGTATATTCGTATGGTCAACTTTAAATTTCTTGCACAATTCCCAGTGGATCACCTTCCCCACCAAATCGTATTATTATTACTATTATCATCATTTTCTCCTTGCAAGTTTTTCACACCAACTTTAGCTGATGGTCTTTCGCTGGAGTTTGAGTGATAGCAAATACCACAGATCTCCAGGACTTTTCTCAGTATTCTGGCCGATCTTAACAATGCTGTCGTTCGGATGGCTTCGATTTGTTCTCCGATTTCCAACTCTTTTTGCCCCCCTTCCAAACTTTTAGGAATCGTTCTAAGCGCGCCAATTACCATTGGTATCACCGTCACACTCATGTTCCACAGTTTTCTTAATTCTCCGGCAAGGTCCAATAATTATTTAATTTTCAGCTTTGCTTTCGCTTTCTTACAATCTTCCCCGGGTCTTTACCGAAAACCAAGGGTCAGGGAATGTAGTCAATGTATTTATTGAAAACTGAATTGAAAAATCACGCAACAGTTTGTAATGGTAATATACAAATAGTGGATCAAGATAGATGTAGAAACTGTACAATATGTCTAAGAAAAAGCATGATAAATATATACATTGATTTACTCAGCGGTTATTTTTTGTACTTCATATAGTAATTGATGCCTCTATCAATCTACATAAAAGCCAATGCCCGTTACTTTATAACGTACAAAACATGTCACGCAATGATTTAAACAGTCCTTACCAAGATGTAATGGAAACCATCTTAAATTCTTAAATATTATGAACGTCGCATGGGACAGTATAGTGGTACCACTTCGAGGTGGGGTAGCCTTACGACTCCACTTTGTTGTGTGTCGCGCTACGACACCGTTTTAAGGGTTGTAATGACACCCTTTAAAACACCAACCAGACCTTAGTAACCTGCCCGCGTAAAAGAAGTCAAGCACAAATCAATTGTTTGTTTGTAGGAAATTCATTGGTTGGCGGTATCTGTCTTGTAATCAGTCAAAAATTGAGGCTGAGAGGAAGAAGTGTGTGCCAACAGAAGAGACACACAGCGTACAGGGGAGAGACGAAAGAGAGGAACAGACGACTGTTGTTATTTTTCTGCTCACCGGCTGTTTGTGCGTGCGTTATGTTCTGAGCGCCTGGCCCCTCGGCGTTCGTGTCTCCCCTTCGTGTCTTGTCTGCGTCTCCTCTCCGTCCCACTCCGCTCTTCTCTTAGAATCCGTCTTTATATATCTATCCCAAAACAATTTTAATTACATAATTAAAGTGACACGGAATCACCAAGTCACAAATTTCAGCTAATTCTAAACAATTATTTATCTGTGAATATTTTTCATTTCAAGTCCTTCGACTTATTAGTGTCTGTTTTACATTCCTAACTATTAACTTATAAACCAATGCCTATTCTAGCTTTGAATCAAGATTACAATTGAAAGTTTGCAACTCGGCTTTAAGTTCAAAGTTTAAATAATAATAATAATAATAATAATAATAATAATAATAATAATAATAATAATAATAAAAGAATTAACAACTAAAATAATTAATTGAAGTCCTTAATTATTTTACAACAGCTGATGTATAAATGACAAAAAATAACGAAACATATTACGGTATGATTTTTTTCTTTTTTCTTTTTCTTTTTTTAGCTTTCCCTACTAATATATGATGAAAAACTTTGAATTTACGAGCATCTTGAGGGACAGCTGAAGTATGGATGACTAAAAAAGGACAAAGTCTGATATTACAAACAACGAGGAAAGTATATTCATAACATAAACTAACGTTAGTATGGGTGTCCAAACTGTAGTAGCCAAAATTTAATGTTCAAGAGCCAAGTTTGACTCAAGGTATTATTAAATGGGATTGTGGGTTTGACAAATTTGCCAAGAGAAAAGAGAATTACATGACAAACCAGACACTTGAACTCAAACCAACCATGTTCAATAGCAAAATAAGGAATGAATCTCAGGAACGAGCGAGAAAAAACAATAAGGTTCTTCAATAAAGCAATTCTATTATTATTTACAGTCACGAAAAGAAGATTGAGATAACTTGAAGGTCCCACTGAGAAAACCAGCATTTTGAATCTTGTATTTACGTGGGGTTGAAAGCCGACTGTTGTAACCATGAGGCCTGCCTATCACTCCTCCTCCCATCCACCTCCGCTTACTTTTTCGTGTAGCACTTAAAATTTAATTACCAGTGTTCATATGCGCGCGAGCACACACACACACACACACACACACACACACACACACACACACACACACACACACACACACACACACACACACACACACACACACACACATTTCCTCATAGGTACTTTATTTAATTAACTTCATAGAAAGATAATATACAAATACGCCTACATTCGTTCAAAGACGTTATTCAAAGAACCTCAGTTTTTTCATCTAAGTTAGATTTTAGGGTACCTGTTTAACCAAAAAAATCCTAATAAATAAAAATTGTGTGTGTGTGTGTGTGTGTGTAACACTTTCTCCGTCACCAGAAGAATCCTCCACATAAAGATATGCAATTCGTCCAATCTTATGTTATGAACCTTTCTGCTGACGTAGTAGAAATAGAATTTTATGTTTTGTTAAACTTGATAGATAAAATCCAATAATTCAGGGTGAATTGAAAGTTAGATTTCAATTTTTTCACTGAACCGAGAAGAAATATTTTGTTAAAAAAACTCTTAAATTGCAATTGGCTTTTTGAATGACTAAAATTTTCAAGAGAGATTTATTCAAATATTAGAAATTAATTTCATTTGATTAAAAGAAGAGGACAAAGTTTATTTTTATTTTTATTTGATATCGATATATTGAAGAGAAAATAAAAACAAAAAAACCCCCAAAAAAAACTAAAAAAAAAAAAAAAATGACAAATACAGAGCAACATAAAGTTTTTGATATTTTATTAGTAGAATGTAATTGGAAAGTTACCTTTTTTTTACCTTTTCAAGTCACTTAAAACACCAAGAACTATAAATTAAAAGAATAATTTTTATAAAAAAAAAAGTTGTGGATATCATTCACTAAAAAAAAGTTGTGGATATGAATATATCATATGTATAATGTGTATATATTTTAAATTTTGCTCATCTCATTGTCACAGATAATGTTCCCATTTTACGTAAATCATTGATTATTACCGTATACACGCAAGTCGAATTCTGAAGGACTAATTTTCAGGCAAAAAGAAATTGGTGTACGATTTATACATGAATGAATAATCCCGTAAAACTGAAATTGAAACAATAATGGGAAGGACTAGGAGCAACTCTTAGCTTCAAAATTAAATATTTTATCCATTAACAGAGAAAAATGAAATGTCGACCAATACATGAGATCGATTGATCCACAATTACATACGGCAATTTATTTTTAAAAATAAAAACGTCTTTGAGTCAGTAAAGAACGACGTCTTAACTAAATGAGCAACAATGTAAACGGTAAATGATTGAAGAAAAAAGAATGTTGTCAAATATTCATAAAGAATTAGTGGGGAAAAGATGATATAATTAATGTGAAGTGTATTTTTATACATAAGGTACAGTTTGTTTTTAAATTGTATATCATACAATAACAACAAATTGATTATTTGGGGGTGAGAAACTGGATAAAGTTATATTCTCAGCAACTCTGAATTATGCATAAAAAATCTAATTTAAAAACAAGTGAGGGTGAAAAAAAGCGGCATTAACGTGTATCTCAGACACTGTAAACAAACAATCCATAAAATTGAGATAAATATCACCAAAAAAAAAAAAAAAAAAGAAAAAAAAGAGATCTTAACGTACGTGGAGTTCCTTCGTCTCGCATACTAAACGAAATGCTCGCATCTGGGCACTGCTTGTTGTATTTAGTAATTAATAATAAATAATTAACAAACTAAAGTCTAAGTATCGCAAAGCCAGTGCCCGTGAAGTAAGTTTGGGCCTCACATTCACTAGGTGTCTCATGATTGTGACCTTGTACCTGACTAAAGATTTTACACTGTCGAGCACACAATCTCACACGGGATAAATATGCAAAAGCACAACAATGATAAAAAAAAAGATTTTAAATCAATCATCATGACAGACATACGTTTTCTTTGACATGAAAAAGATGGGGCAATAAACGTAATAGCAGTTGTGTATAAGCTCATAACATACGAATGCCTGCACACACACTTGGGCATATTGTGAAGTGTGGAGAGCACACTGCACACAGTGACAGTGTTTTATAAAGTCGATTGCGCAAGCCTACACTGTCTACACGCTACATTGTTTTTAGTTTTGTTTTGTTTTTAAATGTTTAGAATTAAAAAAAAACATACATACAGAAATTTTGAAATACACATTATTTTGGTAAAACAGGCAAATGTCATAAGTCCACTGTGTCTACGCCCGCCTCATAAAAGGGTTTCACAATATGAAGTGAGATCATACACCGTGTGTTTTAGTTGTGAATATACAGATTGCATCATAACGGTTGGAGAGATTAGCAGTAGCACAAGAATGATATAAAATTAGTGAACCGCGTTCGAATTTCGGCTGGATCTGTTTATTTTATTTGTATAAATACCTTTGTCGAGGTTCTTTTTCAGGGGAAAACTATCTGAATTTATTCTCCCTACACTATGTTCTATGACTAGATCTTGAAAAAAAAAAATCTTGTCACAGGCATACCACAACAGTTGACAGACAGTGTGTACATGAGCATTTGGTCAGACAACACTCCTATTTCATTTGGTAAATGGTGGAGTTGCAGTAACAGCCAATTTTTCTTCATTCAACCGAAACAGGAAAGGGTTTCCGTGTCATGACGTCTCGTCAAGGCATGTTGATTGACGGACTGAAATAGCCACGTATTTTTCATAAGGAGTCAGGGGGAATGTATTATTTCGCATGCTGATTTTCAATGCACTGGGACCTAACTGGAATCTTGGCGCAATACAGTCATCTTCTGCTATAAAAATCATTCAGATTATTCCATAACCAAATAGATTGTCGGAGTTCTTTAAGATATTCCTTGGTAAAATAATCCTTCTCCAACTAAATGAAAGAGATGGAGTCATGCCTTTTTTTTTCCGAAAAGGAAGAGGATCCGTATGAAAGGAAAACAATTTATTTTGAGCGGAATTTGAACTTAGGTTCATAGAGTTCAACATTCCGTGGTGTTTACCGCTAGATTAACTTTGCTCTACCAAATTTTTTTTTCTTTTTTTTTTTCTTCTTCTTCTTTTTTTTTTTGATATCATGCAGGGACTATGCACATTATGCATGCATCCTCGTTCCTAAAATGCACGCATAAATAAATAACTGAAGAACATTGTCATCGGTGCTATATACCTGAGTGACTTAACACCTTGACTGAATATGCACTTACATCTATATGCTATATACTGACACACGTGTATGCATTATTAGCCGTACACAAGCTTTTATTAGCATTTTGTATAACTCTATCTCTCTCTGTCTGTCTCTCTCTCTCACACACACACACACACACACACACACACACACACACACACACACACACATCACGAAATCTTTCGTTTTATTGTTGTTCTGTAATAAAAAAGACAAAGATGCGTTGCCGCTTTTAAAAAATATTAGAATCTTAATAAATATAACAAAAAACTACATTTTTATAACTATTACAATAATAATAATAATAATAATAATAATAATAATAATAATAATAATAATAATAATAAGAAGAAGAAGAAGAAGAAGAAGAAGAAGAAGTAAAATGAACCAAAAACGAAATGATGGACTTAGTAAGTGAGACGGTTGTGTCAGTTATTGGGAACGATACCGAAAACCCAATCAAAAAGTCTGAGAGGATTGAAAATCAGGGTCATCCAGACAAGAAAAAAAAAAGGCACGGCAAACGAATGAAATAAAGTAAACAACTAAAATACCAAGAAAAGTGGGGGATAATTGGTGAGGCTTATTGCCACTTTATCTCCAGAGTAAAGAGACAGTTGCTGTTGGTGTGAAAACTCAATGAAAAGTGATAGATAGATAACTCGAAAAGAAGATTACGAAAGGAAGAAGTATTTTGACGAAAAAGTGGTTTTGAAACAATTGATGAGAGAGAGAGAGAGAGAGAGAGAGAGAGAGAGAGAGAGAGAGAGAGAGAAGAGGGGGAGGAGAAAGAAAAAGAGAAAGCGAGAAAGGATCAGTGCGTGTCCTAACCATTTTTAAGACGTCTATCATCAATGAATGAAGTTTGTATGTTTAGATGAATGAATGAAAATAGCTGAAATAGACAATAGGAAAGAATGAATGATTCGGTCGGTTTACAACACGGAATGGGAGGAATTAACATTAAGAAATACGAAAAGAAAGAAAGAAAAAAAAAAAGAAGATATTTTTCATGTACTTACAAATACGTTAATGTCGCTCTTTCCTTTGATTTCTTGGTCTGAGCAAGTCCGCTATTTATCCCATGTTTAATGTTTTCAGCTGTTCCCATGTTTCTTTTAACTCTTTGACGCTCACTTCTACTTAAATACTTGGAATATCTTTATTATTATTATTATTATTATTATTATTATTATTATTATTATTATTATTATTATTATTATTATTATTATTCAGTCATCCAGGCATCCCGGCATCTAAACCGCTGTCTTCTTGCTTTTCTTCCTTTCACCTTGTTTTGTCTTCTCTCCCGATGTTTTCTTTCGTCACGGTGTTACCGTTTTCTCTCTTTCGACAATCTTTCTCCCATAATTTCAATTTGTCATATTTTTGCTTCTCTTCCTAATTAACCCTCCAACAAAACTGAAACTTTTTTTTCAGATAAATTTCCCCTCTACTTTTTTTTACTCACTTTTTAAACTTTTTCCCCCTCTGGTTCAGAGTCTCTTCTCTGTCTCTAAGTTATTCATTTTTACACAACCGGTTCCCCTAGACTTTTCTTCTTCTTCTTCTTCTTCTTCTTCTTCTTCTTCTTCTTCTTCTTCTTCTTCTTCTTCTTCTTCTTCTTCTTCTTCTTCTACATGCTTTTAAGTTTAAATTTGTTTCTGAGTGAAAGAGATGAGAAAAGAACGCGTCAGTGTTACCGTCGTTATACGACACACAGCCAAAGCAAATTAGATATGATTCTCTCTCTCTCTCTCTCTCTTTCTCTCTCTCGAAAAAGGGTCGAAAAAGGTGTGGGAAAGAAGGTGTCGGGGGAAAGTTGTCGGCAGATGGGTGGTTGGACGTGGAGGAGAAGAGAAGCGAGGTAGAATATGGGAGAATACGGAAGGACAAATAGATAGAAGAGAGCGTAAAAATGGAAGAGGGGGGGAGAACATGGAATAAGTGTAAAAGGGAGGGGGGATGAGTATAGGGAAGAGGAGGAGGAGGAGGAGGAGGAGGAGGGATGCTTTTTGCCTCGCTCTTTCAAAAGCGGAGAAAACGAACCAGAATTAAGAGAAGAAATGAACATGTAAAGTTTAATGAGACAAATTTTGGAGGTGTAGAAAAGGGGAGGGGATAATAAAAATATGGAAATAGTAAAAAAGAATAATGAAAAGAAAGAAAAAAAATAGTAAGACGGAATGTCAAGATAAAAAAGTTTGAATGGGGAAAAAATTAATAAAAAAACTCGGAGGTCGATGGAATTTCTGTTTTTTAAACCTGAGAGCAGACTAATGAAGATATTAAAGTGAAAAAGCAAACAAAAAAAAACTGAGAGAGAGAGAGAGAGAGAGAGAGAGAGAGAGAGAGAGAGGGGGGGAGGGGATGGGGATGGGGAGAGAAGGAGAGCAGAAAAATATGAAGAAATTAGTACCTCACCAAAAAAATTCAAAGGTAGAGAAAGATGTAAAAATGTTTATTCACTTAAGAGTAAGAAAATAATATTCAAAATAAACGGCTTTATTACTTCTGTGTTGATTATATACATATATATATATATATATATATATATATATATATATGTGTGTGTGTGTGTGTGTGTGTGTGTGTGTGTGTGTGTTAGTTATTGAGCATAAGGTTTTTTTTTAGAGGAGACGGAGAGTGCTAGATATCAGGGATAGTATGAAAGTAAATAAACAATGTGAAGACAGACATCAACACATGGTGACTGTCAGTTTCACGGTTTATGTGATTTTCAGACTGTAGCGTGAAACTGACAGTCAGCATGTAGTGTTGATTACTTTGTTCACAGGCTATATATACGTGTGTGAGTGTGCATGTGTGTGTGTATTTGTGTGTGTCTGTTTAATGACTATCTCTATACAAGCCAACCCCAAGAAGATGTTAAAAAAAACACAAAAATAAAAAAAGACATAAAAGGCAAAAAGAAAAGACACCTACTTTCATCAAACTGACAATTTTTGAATGTTTTAAGGAATTACTTTGATCATGTGATCCTTTTTAAATGGTTTATAAGTCGACTTTTACGTCAGTCTCTTGAATTTCTTCTTTCACTGCATATTCTTAGCAAGTCCAGTTTCTAAGGTCACAAAATGCATAAATGAAGTAAGTGCTTCTCTCTCTCTCTCTCTCTCTCTCTCTCTCTCTCTCTGATCAAGTGCATACTGTTCCATGATAACCTGTGTTTCTTCTTAAACGTCATCTAAAATAGATGTCGATGTTTGTCTTTAAAATTTACAGCTTTTCTCTTTTTGCAATGGTACAGAAGGAGATGCTTGTTTGAGCATAAATTAGTATAAATGACGGGTTCATTCATGTAGGGTCTTGAGATGATCGTATCAATGATGTTGTTGAGTTGAGAATGTAGGAGCATTGGTCCACGGAAATCATTTCTAATCGCGTGAGTAAATAGAAAGAAAGAAAGAAAGAAAGAAAGAAAGAAAGAAAGAAAGAAAGAAAGAATAACTTGGAAATTAAAAGAAATTGAAAAAGAGAGAAAGAACATGAGGAGAAGCAGAGAAATGAGATGGCTAAATTGATAAGAGAGAGAGAGAGAGAGAGAGAGAGAGAGAGAGAGAGAGAGAGAGAGAGAGGCAGGAAGGGGAAAAGAAAGAAAGTGAAAAAGTAAAAAGTTATCGAAAGGGAGAGAAAATAAGTGATCAAATCATGAAGTCTTTTTTTTGTATAAAAGTTACAGTTGTATGAGTCACATCATAATCTGTTTAATAATTATTTCTATATGATAAAACCAAGTAGAAAAAAACTCTTAAAAAGCATGTGAATATGAATGAAATTCCCTAACTTCTAGGCATAAAATAACCCTAGGTAGGTTGGCATGTCATTAAAATTAATCATATCAAATCAATCAAATTTATACAAGGTGATTTTTTAAATTGAAGAAAACAATTATGTAGTACTGTGGGTGGGGACGATATATAGATTTGTAAAACATTTGTTTAAACATTTATTCCAAATATATTTCAAATTTGAATATGAAATATTTAAAACCTGATAAAATTTACTGATTAGATCTTACATGAAAGCTTGGCACTAATAGTTACAAACATTGCATTGCACATGGATATTTTGGCATCTATTAAGATATATATTACATTGGCCAAAATATTTTATTTAGTTTATTAAGTTATAATAAAAGGCTTTTTTTTCAAATTATCAACATTTAAATTTTTTTGTTCACTAATCTTCTAGCATATTTCAAACAACTTTATCCTTCCAGAACTTCTTTATCAGCAAAGAACTGCACTGGCTGCCATATGAAGTCTTTCAAGGAATTAAAATCTTATGTGGAGTATTCAGAAAAAACTGAAAATGAAAAGCCAATTAACAGAAGCAATATTAGATGAATAAAGAAGAAGTGGAAAGATTTACAGTTATGTAGAAAAATCTTTTGCTAAGACACCAAACATGACATTTAGCATTTTAATGATAGCATAACTCATGCTTTTGTGTTAATTCTGAATGCTTTTCTTAATTGCTGACTAAAAGTTAGTTTAAATGTGAGTAGTACTTTTTTGAATCAATAGTTTGATTCATTGAAAAAAGATCATAGTAGAGAACCCCCTTGTAATTTTATTACACAGCATATCTACCCATTAAAAAAGCAAAACGTGTCTGATGCAATTAGTGGTGATTTATTTTGCAAATGTTTCTAAAACTCATGATTTTTACGCTGTTGTACAGTAACTCAATACTAGGATAATGACAGAATAATTTATCTGCCTCTCATAGAAAATTACCCAATCAGGGGGGCTAAGAATATGTTGATTGTATACTATGCCGAGGTGTACGACCATCCTCCAAAGAAGTGTCCTGGTTATGATACTCACTGTATCTGGTGGTGAGGCTCCTGATTTGGGAGTGAAGAGTACACATTCATAGCCTTTACTCCCAAGTCCACTTTGAACCTGGAATGGTAGTACCTGCTTAGGTCCCATTAATGGGTCAAATAGATCTGTTTGAAAATTATTTGTATTTGATAGGAATACTTGATATCATTTGTATAAATAGTTACTTGAAGTTATAATTGTTTACTAAGGACTATTATCAGATACTTGAAACCATATAACTGGGCACAAATGATAAGTTTTAAATAAAAATAATAACTACTCAAAACCACATAATCATTCGTATTAGATACGAATACTTGAAATTATACAACTGTGTGCCAATTATTTGTGTTAAATAGGAATACTTGTTATCATATAACTACTTGCAAATAATTCTAAAGAAACAACAATACAAAAAATGTAAATTAATGCAATTCAATGAATGCAATTCCCTAACCACAAGGTATAAAATAACCCAAGATGGGTTGACATACTGTTTAAATCTTAATTTTGTCTGTCTGAGTCCAACTTACACAAATGTCCTTATGAAAAGCATAAATCCAACTTTCCTTTTGTCTCATCACCAGATATCACTGATATGCCATCACAATTGATAGAAAAAAGAATGTGGGATTGAGCCCTTGGACAAACTAATTTCCTATGATGACTTTATATGCCATAGCATAAAAAAGCTGTTACTTTCATTGTCAACCCTGTCAATGTATAAACAGCGAATATACTTACTGTATTCTGGGTGTCCAAAAAGTTAATTCTGTTTTACTGTTAAATGACATTAAAAGCATTTAGTTTTAATTAATGTCATTAAAAAAATCATTTTCAATTCTATTATGACACCTGCTATATCAAAAAATAAGCTGCATTTTTTATATATTAGGCTCATTTATTGTTTTAACAATACAAATCAAACATGAAAATTTTGTTCACTTTACAGAAAAAATATTGTCAATGAGTAAATGCATCCAAAGTGTGAAATTTTCTTTTGGTGATTACACATTTAAAAGTTTAGTAGATCAGTTGAGAAGGAAATGAAAACAGAAGAATATTCAATTTTATATGATAACATCAGAGGTCGCCAACATGCTCAAAATATTAATTTCACCACTCTCTCTCCCACTATGTCTCTCATATATATATATATATATATATATATATATATATATATATATATATATATATATATATTATTGATCTAGTTTGATCTATTCATTAAGAGTGCTCAATATTGGTAATAGTACATATATACCTACATTAGGATAGCATAGACACAGAATCAGTAGCACTTGGTGACTGTCAGTTTCTTGCCTATGCGATCATTAGACTTACAGGTTCCTACACAGAGGCTATCATTTTATATACTCTTGTGTGAGCCATGATGGGAAATTTGATCTAGATTGTGCAAAGGGTTGTCTAGTTGATATTGCATGTTATGCATTGCTATATAGAATTAATTTTGTGATCTATTAATTTATTTACCCTGTTATGTTTAATTCATTATTTTCCAGTATTATTATTATTATTATTATTATTATTATTGTTTTTATTATTATTATTTTACTCTTTTGAGTTGCTGATGGTTTCTTACTGGGGTTGGAGTGACAGCAAGTCTCTTCAAGTCTCCAAGACTCTTCTCAGAATTCTGGCTGTTCTTAATAATGCTGTAGTCTGGATAGTCTCCACTTGTCCTCTTATTTCCAATTCTTCTGCTCCCTTTACCAATCCTTTGGGGATTATTGCAAGTGCCTCAATTACAAGTGGTTATCACCATCATCTTCATGTTCCATTTTACTGTAGGCTGGTCAAGATTAGATGATTTGTTGGTATCTCAAAATCTCAGAGAATTTCATGCGTCTCATTCTTTAGGACAGATTGTTCATATGGTCGAATTTAAACTTCTTGCACAATTTCCTGGGGATCACCTTCCCTACCCAGTCATGGCTTATCTTACATTCTTATTGCACTAAATTGCTGCATTCACTTATTACGTGATTGATCATTTCATTTCTACCACCACATTACCCATATTTGTTATTTCGTTGTGTCTTATCTATGTTCTGCTTTATCGTAGTTTGTCCTTATGGCGTTGTTTTGTGCTGCTGTTAGAAGAAATTCAATTTTTCTCTTTAGCTTTCCTTTTCTTAGCCATGTCCAATTCTTCTCGTGTGAGATTTCCCTTGTTTGTCGCTTGAAATGTCCATACAATTGCTTTTCTTTCCATTTTGGTTTTCTAGTTATTGTTGTTCAGTTGATCCATGTATTGTTAGTGTTGTTTCTGGTCACATTATTATTATTATTATTATTATTATTATTATAAGTAGTAGGAATTAATTATTTTGATTCATTTATTTAGTCTTATTATTTTAAAACATATTTATTTGTTTGATTTTAATATGAAATCTTCAATGTATAATAATTCAATGTATGTGATCAATATTCCCCTTGCCAAGTCGGCTGGGGTTGTAGAATACACAGACTGCTTTTCTGCTGTGGGATAAGACCCCCACCCCCACACTGAGTGTCCTGGATATGACACTAAACTATCTGATGCCAAGGTTCCAGTAATGCTGGAGCTTTGGGGAATGCAGAGTACCTCTTCATTGCTTTAAGGTACTTATGCTAGACTTAATTGCTTGAAATAGAATTGCTTTGACATTTAACTGTGTGTAAACAAAAACCATACTTATACTAAACTGAATTGTTTGAGTTAGGACTGTTTGACTAAACTAAATAGCTTGAAATAGATATGTTTTTGACAAACTGTGTACTTATGCGAAACTGAATTGTTTGAAATAGAACTGATTATTTGTATAAAAATGGATTTGGTATTAAAAAACCTACAAAGGTTGATATGCCATAAAACCCAAACAAACAAACAAACAATATTCCCCACTGACTTGGAAGGAGATTATATTGAAAAATAAATATTTGTTGTGTAAAATAGATGCTATTATTATCATTGTGCCATGGACTTACAGATGAAACTCTATAATTCCCACCGTTGACAGGGGTTGTTGAGATAAAAATAATTTTAAAAGTAAGTGGGCTTTCTTCATGAGAAAGATTGGAACAATACAATCTCAGTAGTTAATACATTGGCCTGAGTCATAAACTTATATACATATGTATACACACACGTATAAAATTTAACTTTATGAATTCTAAGATTTTTTTGTAAATTATAACTCCTGTTAGATTTTTAAATTATATCTATGTTCAATAGACTTCTTGGATCATCAGTAAATTATATCAAGTTTCATATTCCTTATTTTCATTGAACACTTTCATGAAACACTTGCAATTCTTCAAAAATTAGGATTATCCGATGATTGTGAAAAAGTGAAACTATTAGTTGTAATATCTGGTTTTAATTTATATATATATATATATATATATATATATATATATATATATATATATATATATGTACGTGGTGCATTTATAAAGTTTCCAGAGTTTTTTGTACAGGCATTTAAAATTGTTGTAAACTCTTGAAAATTCAGTGTGTTATTGCTATACATCTTATGAGATGACTGATCAATTTTTATGATTCCAGGTTCAAATGAACAGCTACAGCAGGAAATGGAATATACCCTACTAAAGCCTGATTGTCACTGCTGGTGAATTTCAAAAATGCAATCTGGACAACAGGACACTTTAGAAGAACGAAATGCAATAAAATTGTGTTTTAAACTTGGAAAAAATGCCACAGAAACGTATGGAATGCGGCCGTTTGAACGGATGGATGTAAACAATAGTAATTGTGATTCATAACAGTTTAAAAATGTACTTTGTAGCTAATATCTCTTTGTAGCTAAATGGTTAGAAGCTTTGGCTTGGTGTTTCAGTTAACCGGGTTTCGATCCCAGCTACGAGAGATACTGTCTAGCCACACTGATGAGTTCTGATAGAACGAAACAGATCTGTCTGTGGATGACTATATATATATATATATATATATATATACATGGGTTTATTTGGTTTCTTTGTTTAATAGCATATCAACCTTTGCAGGTTATTTAATGCCAAAGCCATTCTCCTAGAAGAACAGTAGTGGTACTATTGGAGGATAAGGGTGTTCATACCTTTCCCAAAGGTATTTGCCCGAAAGGGAACGGAATAGCGCGACTGGAGTATGAACTCGCTTACTACGATTCTGCAGTCCATCGCTTTAACCATTACACCATGAAGACACCCTCATATATGTATGTATATATATGCACAAACATGCTCATATATATATATATATATATATATATATGTGCATATATGTACACTCAAACACTCATATAGGCGTGCGTATGTAATATGAGTAGAAGTGTGTACAGTTGCTTATGTGTTATTTTTTTAGTTTATGCTTTTAGCAGTTATTAAGACCATAATTATTTCATGTAATTAACGATGTTGGTCCAAAAAATAAAATGATGTCAGATGAGGGTGGAGAAATAGAGAAAGAGGAAATATAAAGAGAGAAGAAAAGAAAAATGTATGAGTGAGACAATGAAAAAAAGATTCATAGAGTAAGAGAGAGAGAGAGAGAGAGAGAGAGAGAGAGAGAGAGAGAGAGAGAGAGAGACAGGTGTAAAAAGGAGAAAGAATGGGATTAGAAAGCTTGTAGGATGATATGTAGAAAATGAGAGAGAGACAGACAGACAGACACAGAGAGAGAGAGAGAGAGAGAGAGAGAGAGAGAGAGAGAGAGAGAGAGAGAGAGAGAGAGAATCTTCCCTAATTTCTTCAGTTCTTTTTTTCTTTATTATGACAAATTTGATTGTAATTATAATTATTATTTGTGCATTCCAAACTTACTTTTAACTGAATGCACATGGGAATAATTCTGTGCCGGTATTTGTGCAGGGTAAATATATGTATACACACACACACACACACACACACACACATATATATATATGTCTGAGTATATATATATATATATATATATATGAAAATGTGCAGAGATGAAAAAAACCCAAGGTTTTCAGAGGATGATTTTATTTGTAGAAATATTTACCAATGTGAAATGTTTCAGTTTTTAGATGTTCATCAGATCATGTAAGTTATCAAATAACTAGTAATAATTATAATTCAATAACTTTGATAATAATAACATTAATAACACTCTGATGAAGGTCTAAAAAAAACAAATCATTTAATGTTGGCAAATATTTCTACAAATCAAATCCTCCTCTGGAGACCTTGTGTTTTTTCCTCTCTGTTCATTTTCATACTGTCAAATTTATTTCCAGTTTTTCCCATATCTATCTATAAGTTGTATAACACAGAAATTAAAAATAGATATTCCAACTAAGAATTTACACCTTTTTACAATCATCAGACAATATTTGCATTCAAAAGAATCACAAGCATTACAGGAAGTTGTAACGTGAATTGATGGAAAATAAAACTTAATAGAATTTATATGACAGAAGAGTTCCATTGAGTCTATAGATTATCCTGTTAATGGAGGGCTTAGAATATGTTGACTGAATCATCTGCAGAAGGGTAAGACCCCATCCAAAAGTTGACTCACTCTGTTAGTGGGGCTTTGAACATACTGACTGTATCCCCTGCAGAAGGGTCAGAACCCCTACCAAAACAGGGGATTGAAACTGAAGTACATCTGATAGTAAGACTTCAGTTCTGGAGCTCTGGGATGGCTGAAATTCCCATTTATTGCCATTACTCCCTAGTCCATTCTGACCCAGAGTGTTAGTACCTTTTAGGGTTCCATCTTTGCGTCAAATAAATCTATCTGCATTCAATAGGACTGTGTGCTAAAAATACCTAAGAAAGAACGGCACAAAAAATGAAGATATGAATGTGATTCCCTAAACCTTTGGTATGAAATAACCCTAGACAGGTTGACATGCCTTTAAAATCAAGTAATCGGTCAATCTTTATAAATTCAACAGGTATCATAATATATTAAAAATCTTAGAATTTCTTAAATTCATATGCTTAAATTTTATGTGTGTGTGTGTGGGGGGGCATTCTAGTTAAGGTACTCTTGTGAGCAATTTTGTACTGATGCATTCGAAAAAGGCATGAATTACTCTTTCCCAAAAAATCAGGTCAGAAATTAATTGTTGCTGTTTGGTTCCCAAGTATGAGCCAGTAGCTAAGGAGATGGACCTCTTCGTCTCTGTAAGATAATTATCAACAAATTTTATTCATATAAAAATCTTCATATATATATATATATATAAAGAGGCATGAATCCATTTCTTCTCACTCAGCTACAAATAAATATTTGGGAAAACTGGACTCTTTAGCCTTGAAAAGATAACCAGTCAAAGAGAAGGAAACCTTTCAAACCAAATGAGTGTTGCTAGGAGAATTCGTGACACTGGTGGACCATTTTTCTCATATCAGCTCATCCAAAAAGTGTGACTGGTCCAACACCAGCCCTGTGTAGGTCATTTGCTTAATTTGCCTTAGTTGATGGCTATTATTGAATATGATGGATGAACATATATATATATATATATATATATATATATATATATATATATATATATATGTATTGTGCTATATATGTTGATATATGTATATATACATCTATCTCTTTTTTCTCTTTTTACACCTTGTTTGTGAGGTTTAGAATATGCTGACTGTATCCCTTACAGAGGAGTAAGGCCCCTTAAAGAAAAATGTGACAAGGTTATGACACTAAACTATACTTGGGGGTGTCCTCGTGGAGTAATAGTTAAAGCGATGGACTACGGAATCATAGTAAGCAAGTTCATACTCCAGTCGTGCTATTACGTTCACTTTCGGGCAAATACCCTTGAGAAAGGTATGAACCCCCTTATCCTCCCAGCTATGAGTTAAATAGTACCACTACTGTTCTTCTAGAAGAATGGCTTTGGCATTAAATAACCTACAATGATTGATATGCCATTAAACAAAGAAACCAAACCTAAAGTACACCAGATGGTGAGGCTTTGGAGATTGTGGGGAACTCCATCATTGCCATTACTTCCAGGTCCACTCTTACCAAGAGTGATAGTATCTGTCAGGGTCCAATTTTTGATGAAGTAGTTGTTGAAAATCATTCATATTCCATAGGAATAATTGATCCTCTATAACTGTTAATTATGTGCATAAAGATTAATTACTTGAAGCTCGAATTATTTACTAAGGATTATTATTAGTTTCTTAAAACAATATAACTGGACACAAACGAATTGTTATTATGAAATTGTAATACATGAAACTATACAACTGTGTGTAAATTATTTTTATTTGATAGGAATATTTGATATCATATAACCGTGTGGAAAATTCCTAAGAAACACAAAACACAAACAAATTAAATATAAATGTACAATGAATGTAATTCCCAAACATTTAGGCATAAAATAACCCTTGGTAGTTTGACATGCCATTAAAAGCAATCAATCAATCAATCAGTCTCCACCCACTTTACCTCTCTGTCTGTGAATCTGGCATCATTGCTACAGTAACTTTTTGGAAGCGCTTGTAGTGTAATGGTTATCGTCAGAAGAAGTGACCTTAATGACCTGTTTGCATTTTATTTAACACTAATAACCTTGGTGAAAGGATGAATTCAGCTATTCCCCCCCCAATCTATGGGTAATTAGTAGGGCAGAGTAGGCCCTTAAATCTCGGTATGGCAACCAATCTAGAAAGAAAACTTGAATCAAATTAAAAACTGACCTTGTGTTGCATCTCGCTCATACCAGAGGGGTTAGGTAAATACTTGCATTTGCTTTCTAAGTCTTCACTACTATGCGATGTTGTCTCTCTTTTATGTATCCACATCTGTCGATATACATGTAGTGTAACAGTTAATGGCACATAAAAGAGAATTGGTAAGGCAAGTTCAAATTCTGTCCATGGCTCAGGGTTCATTTCATTCTAATGCCTTTGAGAAACGTATAAATCCATCTCGATTTTCTTCAGCCATCGGCAAAATAGAACAGTAGATTTGGCTCATAAATCTGTGGTAATCAGTCTAAGAGTGCAAGTTTGAATTTAAGTCTGCTGTTAACACAACATAATAAGATAAAGTCCATAACTCCCCATATATTTTACTGATCTTCATGAAAAGCCGAGTTTCACAGTCGAATGAGAAAAAGAAAGATTACTGCTGATGATTATGATGATATCTTCTGAAATTTATTTCAATTATTTCTCAAAATTTGTCATAAATTTTCTTTTATTGTTTGACTTTTTAACCGAATCATTTTTTGGCAGTTGAATTAAGTTGCAGAATACAGAATAAAGAAAATCTATCAACTGGGCTTTCAATTCACTGACAGTACCCCCTAGACCCCTGCAGAGGAGTTAGACCCCTTCCCAAAAGAGGTGTTCTGGATATGATGCTAGAATGCATCTGGTGATGAAGCTTCAGTTCTGGAGATCGAGGGAGAGTGGAATACCTCTTCATCGCCATTACTCCCAGGTTCACTGTGACTCTGTGTGGAAGTACCTGTTAGGGTTCCATCTATGGGTCAAATAAAATTATTTTCATTCTTTCAAACCATAAGCAAATACTACCTCTTAAGAAACAACTATGTATGAACATACGATGAAAGTGGTTTCCTAACTTCTAGACTTAGAATAATCCTAAATGGGTTGAGATTCCATTAAAACCAATCAATCAATCAGAATAAAGAAATAACCAGATTCCAGACTTTTACAGATAAAAGCGCATTACATTTCACTTACTTTTTATTTACATTTTATCCTTTATCGGAAGCTACTGCTGCTGCTGCTGCTGCTAATAATAATAATAATAATAATAGTAGTAGTAGTAGTAGTTATTGCTGCTGTTATCAACAGCAACAATTACACTAGCTACATCAATCATTAAAGCTTACAGTCTGGGAATATACCCAAAGGCATTTTAATTTTACTCTAAGAGAGGGAAAACATTATCAGTATCAAATGCATGCCCTGTTGTCTGCATCAATAGTTAAAGAAACAAAAATTTCTGAACAACTCACCATACAACCGTAAGTTGTGTCCCAGATATTCTACACTAAAAAGGTCATGTCTTATATTTGCTCTCGTGAGATAACAAATCTCAAAATGAAGAAGTAAATCTGGGGACATATTTTGGTTGAGTGATCAGTTAATTGATTTTAATGACATGTTAACCTGTCGGGTTATTTTATGCCAATACATTATGAAATCACTGACCTTGAAAGTTTATATTTACATTCTTTATGTAGTTGTTTATTTTTGCTAATGGTTACAATATCAAAGTATTTTTATCGAATACCATTAATTTCCTATCTAATAGCATTAATTTTCAAACAAACCTATTTGACCCATTGATGGGACTCTAACACTCCAGTTCTCGGTGTACCAAGGAGTAATGGCAATAAAAAGGTACTCCACACTCCAGAGAGTTTGAGTGTTATACGCAAGGGAAAACAGTCAGCCTATTCAGCTCAAAAATGTTGCATGATATATTTTGTGCATTACTAAAATAGTGGATACTGGTTTTTATATATAAAGATTTATAGTTGATCTTTTGTTCAACTATAAAATGATGTTGGAAGAAAGAGAAAAATGGAAGAAAGACAATCCTAATGGTTATGTGAGGTAAATAGTCATTAGTGTGTCTTCCAAGGGTATTTTTAATTCTAACATTCAGTTTAATTTAAAGTTGAAGTTAAAAATAAATAAAAATTTGTAAAAAGAATGTATAAAGAAAAATTGATAACAAGGTAATCCAAGTTGAAGGAGAGATTTATTGAGAAGCAAAGTCGACACTATAACGTTTCGGTTCGAATGAACCATCATCAGGACTATGAAGGATGATATTAGTGATGGTAAATCAACGATGGATGTTTAAAAGTGCAAAATACAAAAACCTAGGGAAAATTTGTATAATAAAAAAAGTTGGCCATTTAATTAGTGAATTAGCACGTCATAATGAAAAGTTAATTAGAGCTATGGAAATTCCATGAGTGTTGGCTACAAAAATTATTTACTATCTCATATGCTTTTCTTGTCCTTTGCCTGTATCTTCTCATGTTCTACCTAATCCTGTCCAATGTTTTTTTCTCATCCAAATCAGAAGTTTTTATCCTGTTTTATAATCATCATATTTTATAAGTGAAATGTATTATAATATTACACGACATTGTTGTGCATTGAACACTTTAAAGATATCATGGATCAAAAATTCTTTTAGCATTAAATTTTGATATTAACTGTTTTTTATGTGTGTGTGTGTGTGTGTGTGTGTGTGTGTGTGTGTATACATATATATATATATATATATATACAGATATGTATATATGTATATATTCTTATTGTACAGATATAAGTGGTGCATTCAATAAGTTTCCAGCCTTTTTTTGTACAGGCATTTAAAATTGTCGTAGACTCTTGAAAATTTAGTATATTATTGCTATACATCTTATGAGATGACTGACCAATTTTTATGATTTCAGCTTCAAATGAACAGCTACAGAAGGAAATGGAATATACCCTACTAAAGCCTGATTGTCACAGCTGGTGAATTTCAAAAATGCAATCTGGACGTCAGGACACTTTAGAAGAACGATATGCAATAAAATTGTGTTTTAAACTTGGAAAAAAAGCCACAGAAACGTATGGAATGCTTCAGACTGCTTTTTGACCATCTTGCATGAAATCAAGCATCAGTTTTTGAGTGGCATAAGAGATTCAAGGGAGGCAGGGAGTATGTGAGGGATGATAAGAGGTGTGGGAGGAGTAAGGGAGTCAATACACCTGAGTTGATTGGCCAAAGGGTTAGGGTTAGGGTTACTATGTTGAGGTTTTAAGGGAGTTCAGCAAGAGATTCCTAGGGAAGAGGCCAGCACTCTTGAAATCAGGTCAGTGGCATTTCCAGCAGGATGTTGCACCAGTCTACAACTCCATCCTTGTCACAGACTATTTGACCAAGATGGACATCAAGACAATTCCTCACCGTCCCTATAGTCCAGACCTTGCTCCCAGTGACTTTTGGTTATTGCCTAAGCTCAGAGGCTGTCGTTATGAGACAATTGAGGAGATGAAAGAGGCTGTGATGAAGGTCATTGACACACTGACACCAGAGGACTTCCATGGGGCCTTCCAGTAGATATAGGAACGGTACAAGTACACTGCAGCCAGAGGAGATTACTTCGAAGGGGACTAGAGTTTCATATATGTAGTATCAATAAAAGTACTCATACGAAAAAGTCTTGAAACTTAGTTAATGATCCTCGTATATATATATATATATATATATATAGATATATAGATATAGATATAGATATGTATACCTTTCTTCTAGTTTTCTTTTCTTTTTCTTTACTTTACCTCCTTCAAACCTCCTCCTCTTCCTCTTCAAACCTCCTCCTCCTCCTCTAATACCCTCACCCTGTTATTTTTCAAAATTTCTTCTTGCTTAATGTCAATTTCTGTTAAAAAGCATTCCACTTAAGGAGGTCTAAAAATTAGGCAGATACTCCACTTTGATGCAAGATAGGAAAGTACATTTGTACAAATAAACAAGCTGAATAAAAGTCAAGATA
The DNA here is from genome assembly GCA_963585895.1 of Sepioteuthis lessoniana. Lineage (NCBI taxonomy): Eukaryota > Metazoa > Mollusca > Cephalopoda > Myopsida > Loliginidae > Sepioteuthis > Sepioteuthis lessoniana. The sequence continues at coordinate 615,033 of OY757929.1, read as the reverse complement.
ATTCCAAGAATATTTTCATCTCATTGAATTTTTATGAGATTTACAAATTCATGAATTATTTCCAATTTTCTTTTTTTACTTCAGAATCCCAACTTTTAAATACGTATTCAAACAGATTTTTGTTACTTGGATCTGTGATGAAAGTTGACAAGAAATACCAGATGAGATAAGAGATTATGTGCTAAGATTGCAAGCTGCAATATATGAAGGTCAATCAATCAATTTAAAGGGAATTTTTTCAAAAAAAAGAAAATTTTTCTTTTTTCAATTTTTTTTTCATAAATGCAAATGCTGCATTAATTGGAATTGTTTTCTAGCAATAATTATTTTAATTTTTCAAAAATATTTGTTTTTTAAACTATTCAGTATGGCATCAAATCAAACAGGCTTGAACAGAGGTCTGGCATCAAATTTTTAGCGGCTAAGAAGTGCAAACCATGTGAAATTCATATAAAATAAAAATATACAGCTGTAGATAGTGCTTTTTGTTGCCATCTATTCAGGCAATATTCATCTTATTTATTGAATGACCCTCATAAAACTGAGGAAGGCTAAAAAAAACTAACCACCTGAAACACAGTGATATCAACAAAAATGAAAATAAAATAACGATTATGATGGTGAGCTAAATAATGCATGAAATAATTGTACATCATTCAACTTGATAAAAAGTGACAAATATTCACAAATGTTATATTCTTTTTTCTTTTGTTTTTCAGCAATAAGTAAAAATCAACTTATTGTGCTGTAGATGGTGGGAAAATGAATGCAGTTTGCAATTGACTAAAATACAAAAGATTTTCATCCCTGACATTAATTTAGTTTCAGCAAATCAGAAGATTTAGATGAATATTTGGGATGAGTTTGTTGCATCGACCTTAGAAGATCTTGATTGGTGGGTTGAAGATGTGTCGAGATTTACAAGGAGAATAACAAACAACTTCACAGGTAATTTCACTCTGGAATCCATTAGGATGAGGTCGGATAAGAAACAAACATAATTATAGTCATTAAGGTGGGTGGTGTATGAATAAACAAAATAAAATCTTTTCTCTTTTTCATCTTTGCAAGTAAAGATCTGCAGGGCATCTAGCAATAAAAAAATAGATGTTAATACAATGATTGATGGTAATGTCTACAATGGAAAACAAGTTGGGTTTGAATGTCTACTTTCTGTAGGTGAAATTTGGTGGAGTATGTATTTACCCAACCCCTCCACCAAGGTCAGGATGTGAGACAAGGTCAGTTTTAAGCAAATTATACCTGGTTTGAATTCAGAGTTTTCCTTCTACTTAACTGGTTTCCTTGCCTCGGCTATAGAACCAAGTCTACTCAACTATTTAAACATTGATGAGGAGGGGGGAGAACAAATGTAGTCATGTTTTCAAAGGTATCAACACAAAAGAGAAATGTAAACAGCCTCATGCAGGATTTGAACTTAGGTTGCTGTATCCATTTCCTAAGATGAAAACTGTTGGAAAGTTTTCTAGCGGAGTAATAATCATTTTATTAGAACCTTGAAGATGCATAAAATAGATTAATATGATTTAAACAACATTTGGGGGGGGGTCAGAGGATTAAGGTGAGAATCCTAATCAAAAATATTAAATGCAATAATTGGTAATGAAGAGTTTGTGTCCATAGTCTTAGTACTATTTTATTCAAGTGTTTAGTATTCAAATTTTTGATGATAAAATGGATAATATACAAATAGGATTAAGATATTCTCAATTACAAAGTGGCTTTTTATAATTTGGGAGTTATATTCTATTTATTGAACTTATATTATCTTCATCTGAATTTGTATATTTGTATTTGCAATTTACTGTAATATAAATTTTAGAGATAGGATCTGATAAAGAGCCACTAGCAGTAACCTTTAAATGAGCTGCAAATGAATAAGAGGTAGTATATATATATATATATATATATATATACTTAGAACATCGATTGACAAAATCAAAGAGAATGGCTTCGAACTGACGAAGAGAAGAAGCAGAAGATACCCCGCAACAACAATTACCGACGCCGACTACGCCGATGACATAGCGATACTGGCAAATACACCTGACCAAGCCGAAACACTTCTGCATAGTTTGGAACGAGCAGCAGCAAGCATAGGCCTCCATGTTAATGCACACAAAACGGAAAATATGTGCTATAACCAAACAGGGGACATCTCCACTCTAGAAGGAACCCCACTTAAACTAGTAGACAAATTCACGTACCTAGGAAGCAGCGTCGAATCAACCAAAAAGGACATTGAAACGAGGTTAACGAAAGCATGGACAGCTATCAATAGGCTATCGATTATATGGAAATCAGACCTAACCGATAAAATGAAACGCAGTTTCTTCCAGGCAGCGGTCACATCGATACTGCTATATGGATGCACTACATGGACGCTAACAAAACGGCTGGAGAAGAAACTAGATGGCAATTACACAAGAATGCTGCGTGCAATCCTGAACAAGTCCTGGCGGCAACACCCCACAAGACACCAACTGTACGGCCACCTGCCCCCTATCACGAAAACTATTCAAGTTAGACGAACCAGACATGCAGGACACTGCTGGAGAAGCAGAGATGAACTCATAAGAGATGTACTCTTATGGATCCCCACACATGGCCGCGCAAAAGCAGGACGACCAGCTCGAACGTACATTCAGCAGCTATGTGAGGATACAGGTTGTTGTCCTGAAGACCTACCTAGGGCGATGAACGATAGGGAGAAGTGGCGAGAGAGGGTCAGGGATATCCGTGCTGCCAGCACGATATGATGATGATGATGATATATATATATATATATATATACGCTCCCCCATGAGGGTTTAGCACTCTGCTGAAGGAATTTATGGCTGCTGCTCACAAAATGCAAAGCTCTTTGAACGAATTGAGCACTCTGGTATCCGTTAAGGTATAAAAATGTAAACAAATGAACGCTTGTGCTGCTATTGCTACTTAATATACCATATAATTCCCTAACTGAAGTGGTACGCTTGTTGGCCGAGCGGTCTGATACTAAGTCTCACGTAAAGTTAGGTAGGTTTCAATCCCAGCTTCAAGCGTCCGACGTGTCTAGCCACACTGAAGAGTTGTGATACAATGAAACAGTCTGTCTGTGGATGACTATATATATATATATATATATATATGTATTTACATACATATGTATATGTGTGTGTGTGTGTGTGTGTGTGTGTGTGTGTGCGCGTGCGTGTGTGTAGTTTATGAGGCCAATATTTCCACTAAAGTAGATAAATTTAATGTTAAGACTTATATTGGGATCTCATCACAAAAGTGGAAGTTCCGATATTATAAGCATAAGCAATCTTTTAATAACTCCTTACTTAGGAACCAAACTGACTTATCTAAATCTTACTGGAAACTAAAAAACCATGGATTAACCCTAATAATAAATTGGAAAATCTTGAAAAATGTCCTCTTCAACAAGTAGTTTACATGATCGATGCAATTTATGCCTTGAAGAAAAAAATGCTATTTTGAAATAGAAAGATACCATTAATTTATTAAATCAAAGAAAAGAGTTTATATTTAACTGTTGACATAGAAGTAAATTCATAAAATGTTATTAAATAATAATCTTCACCATTGAGCCATGTTAAACGAATACATAAATAATGGTTACAGTTTTTTAGAATATTTTCTTAAGGATCTATTTATAATCATAGATAATATGTTCAAACTAAGACAGTATTTTTAATGAATTACATATAAGTTATGCTACAATACTATGAATTTTAAAATATTTTTTAATCATACAAATTTAGAAAAAAACTTTTTTGTTATTCCAAATTTAGATCCCCCCTTAGTGATTAATATTGTAAATTAAATTATTATTTATGTTTACCTCAGTGCAATTTATATATAGAATTAGGCGTGAAATATATTCCTTAAGAAATTTAATCACTAATACTTGTTAAAAGAATATAGATTAATAATGGTTATAACGCCAACATTTTTGTACACAAGGACCAATTTATGATTCTTAAGAAGAAGAAATTTTTATTTTGATATATTTTATCTAATAATTACTCATGAATATTATAGAACTACATTATAAATTTTAATCCAAGTTTTAAATTTGATTATTTGACCCACTTAATGAATCAAATAGCAAGGAGCTAAAATCTTAAGTTTTAAAAAATTTTTAAACATAAAAAAGAAAAAAAGAATTGATAACTATTAAAGATTTACCTCATTTAAATAATAGAAAAAGAATGGAATAACTATATCATTATCCTAAATGTATATTATTTGACTAATCCTATTATTAACTGATTAAAACAATGGATAAAATATCCAATATCATCGGATGACTTTCAAAAATTCAAATAAATGTAGATATTGGTAAATTTCAAATGATTAAACTTTTGATTAAATTTGAATTAGAATACGAATAGACTTAAGATAATACTACTCGATTCTTAAAACATATATATTAAAAATAAAAAGTTTTAGAATTTTCAGATAAATCTTATCATTAAAATTTTGAATGAAATTTTAATGAAAACTTTTAAACCAGGAATGTGTTAATTATAGGAAATTAAAAAGATTAATACCAACATATAACCGGGTAAACATATTTAACTATTATGTATTTGAAAATTTTTAAAGCTGATTTATATATATATATATATATATATATATATATATATATATATATATATATACATAAATTATAATTCCTTAAAAACCTTACTTAAGGTGAAATGTACTCCCAAATATTAACAGTTAAAAAGAAACATATTTCTGTTCAAATCTGAAGAACCAGTTAAGTAACTTTTGAAATAAATTTATAAAGAATTATATCTATTGAAGTTTCTTGTCATTTATGCATTTTTTCTCTGCATGTGAATTTTTTATATCTGTTTCTATATATTAAGTAGCTGTACATTGAGCAATCTATCTGGATTATTTCTTTTAAGTCTATTCACAGACTTAAATCATATATATATATATATATATATATATATATATATATATATATATATATATATATATATATATATATATATATATATATATATCCAGTCAGCGTCCGAAGACAATGGGTGTGGACCATTCATGTATAGAATATCTGAGGAATTTCATATAAATCTATGGGAGTGCTTGATTTTTGGATATTATTATATATTCCCTATTCATGTTTACGTCATAAAACTCTCATACAGAGAGCGTATACTATGTAATTAGAAGAAAACTCAGACCTTGACAAATTGTCATTATAGATTTATTTTAGTGAAGAATATCATTATACTCTTCATCTCTTCAGATGACTTCACATGCTTAATTTGAGGGTGAAAAGCAGCAAATATGGATTACAGTATATATATATATATATATATATATATATATATATATATATATATATATAAAATAGATAAATGAATAGACAGATAAATTTCCAGCGAAAAGGAAAAGGAGTAAAAACAATAACGTATTAAAAAAATTGAGAACGCAGAAAAAAGATGTTCCTGTAAATTGACCCATCCTAATCTGAACATGTGTTAGATTTTTTATAGCTGGTGGAATTTTTGAATAATGTAAGTTTTCAAACTATATTAAAAAGATAATAATTTAGTTTGCAAGCTTACATTATTCAAATGTTCATACATTCAGATTAGGATGGGTCTTGCCCAGTCAGCTGAGGTTGTAGAATTAACTGACTGCACCTCTGCAAAGGGGTAAGACCCCCTCCCCAAAAACAGTGCCTGGGATAGGGCACTAAACAATCTGATGGTGAGGTTCCAGTGATGTGGGAGTGTTGGGGAATGCAGAGCACCCTTCACTGCCATCACTCCCAGGTTCATATGTGATATAAAGGAAAAAGACTATTAGTCTGTATCCTAGTTTACAGGTGAACTATGAAAAAACAGGTAAAAGATTTTTATATTTTTGGAAATATGGCTGGGTGCTTGAAAACCTAAGTTAGTGTAAGAATGGAATGACTCAAAGATATTGTGTAGAGTGGCGTGATAGAAGGAGTAAAGTGGAGGGTTTAAAATGAATGAATTAAAAATAAAAAATATAAAAAAAAACTCTAGAAGAACACATGTAAATCACTCTAAAAGACCAAACATTTTAAGAGGTTTCCCATTCTACTTTAGAAGTATAAGATTCACTGTATAGTAGTGTTTTCAACTAGAATTTTTTGATATTTGGTTTTGGGAATAGAATGGGTTTTAAGATGTAAGACTATGGAGCTAGAATCATTAAAGTGCATCTTAACATCACCATAATAGCACACAAAATTAATAAGCAACAACTACAAATCTACACACACACACACACACACACACACATATATATATATATATATATATATATATATATATATATATATATATATATATATCAGCAGATCACAGTCTTGGCTGTCAAAAAATTTCTGCAACCACATTTGGCTGCCTAACTCTTGATTATTATGTATGTATATGCATAATTATAATTATGCATTCATATACATGTGTGAGAGAGAGAGAGAGAGAGAGAGAGAGAGAGAGAGAGAGAGAGAGAGAGAGAGAGAGAGAGAGAGAGAGAACAGGAAAGTAACTTATGAATTTAGAATAGATTGTCTACCAAATAAAAAAATAGTCAAAATCACTATTGTAATAATACTGTGCATTTTTTATAATTAAAAAGACAAAACTATTTAATCATATTGAAAATTTTAGCTATAATTCTTATTGCTATAAGATTCATTTACTCAAAGACACTTCCTGAAATGAAAAACCAGATTCATCCAGAATTTTCATCCTGTTTTCTATTTTCAACCTTGATAAGTTTTTGATAAGAACTTTAACTTTTAAGCTCTAAATACAACTGTTAGTAAATAAATTCAATCTGTCGACATTTTCTTTCACAAAATGAACAGGAAACTGAAATCTTAATTTACCCAGTAAGACACATCGAATGTGTTATGAAATTAAAAAAATAAAAGAGAAAAGGTAATATGTTCAAATTTTATAACCATATTTGACGGCTTATAAGGTACTCCTCAATTTGGTCAGGCATAAATATATAAATTGCAACATAAAAATAAATTATCTCTTTTGTACTAGAAGTCTTCAGTAACGTGATATCAAGAAACAAAAATTATTATCTACACTATTCTCTCATATATCTAAAGGTCTGCACACTCGTGTACAATATTGATCACAATAAAATCCTGAACTTTTAGTGTTAGTTTTCATATCACTATAAGTTAATTTGTAGTAAAAATAAATAACGAAATTTCTTTGAAACACAACAACGAAAAGTTTATTCAAAAAGCAGAAGTAAACTTGAGTTAGAGTTAGAAAAGGTTTTTTTTGGTGTCGCCAGACAGTATGTTGGTTCTCGAGTTTGTAGGTGTTCACTGTATTAGGTAGCTTGTGTGGCAGGTCGCAGGACTGGTTCTTTTGTGTGTGTAGCGGGTAGCAGCGTTATCTTCAGTGAAGATCTTCCATGTGGAGTATCCGTAGAAGAGGACGACAGAGAGGTATTCCTTCGCTGCTGGCCGGGTGCTCTCTGCTTGTGGCGACTTCCAAAAAGGGCTAGAAGAAAAAGTTATTGAGAAGTAGATGGACTCAATGCGCTCTGCCCCTGATTGGTCAGTGTGTGGCCGAATCGCTTGGCGAGGGCATTGATTCCCTTGAGAAAATAGATCTGTGACTGCTACAAACTGAACAGCGTCTTCGTTATCCATGGTGTCAAAAGTGAAGAACAAGCATAGACCTTTTACAATCACCCCTACAAATGATCTGAACCAGCAAAGTAGAAAAAAAACTTACAACTTGGTTTCAGATATTCGAATTGTACCTCGTAGCGTCAGAAAAAAACGACGAAGACCGACCACGTAAAATGTGCACTATTCCTGCTCATAGCCGGAGAAAAAAGCCGTTGAAGAATACAACACACTTACTTTCACAGAAACGGAAAAGCATAATTACAATGCTTTGGTTCACAAATTCTAAAAATTTGTGAGAGTAAAAAATATCTAGCCGACGAACGTTATGTCTTCAATAATAGAGACCAGAAAGAAAGAGAAAGATTCCTTTCTTTCTTCACAAACATCACCTCACTGGCCGAAAAATGCGGTTTTGACCAGCATGGTGTATGGAGTGAACGAACGAAGGCGAAATTGAGAAACCTAGCAGACCTGAACTTGAATACAGTTATACATATTTACCAACCCCTTCGCTCGGGCAGGATATGACACAAGGTCAATTTTTAAGCGAAGTTTAACAGGTTTGAATTCAGAGTTTTCCTTCTCTTAGACTAGTTGCCTCATCAAGGCTGAAGAACCTAGTCTGCCCTACTATTTACCCATAGCTGGAGGGAGAATAATTGGATTCACACCTTTCCCAAGGGTATTAGTGCTATGTGAAATGCAATCAGTTTCGTTCAGGATTTGAACTCGTGTCGCCGTGTCCATTTCCTACGACGATAACCATTACCACGGGCACCTCCCTTTTTACCCAACCCCTCCGCTCGGGCAGGATATGACACAAGGTCAGTCTTTTTAAGCAGAGTTTAACAGGTTTGAATTCAGAGTTTTCCTTCTCCTAGACTAGTTGCCTCACCAAGGCTGAAGAACCTAGTCTGTCCTACTATTTACCCATAGCTGGAGGGAGAATAATTGGATTCATTCCTTTCCCAAGGGTATTAGGGCTATGTGAAATGCAATCAGTCTCGTCCAAGATTTGAACTCGTGTCGCCGTGTCCATTTCCTGCGACGATAACCATTACACCACGGGCACCTCCTTGAATACAGTTGAGTACAGTAAAATCATAAAAAAATCACCCCCCCCCCAAAAAAACACACACACACATACAAGATAGAGAAGACCTAGCAGTACACCAAGTAAAGCATAGAGAAGGATACCTGCAGAAAAAGAATGTCTACAAGAACAACTAGAGAGATGACCGAGAGAAAAAGGAGCTTTTGAGTCGAGAGAAAAAAAGATTCAAAAGATGCGGCAATCAACATCCAGATAGAGCATGCCCTGCTAAGGGACTGATATGCAGAAATTGTCAAAACGTTGTCTATTTTTAAAAAAATGTGCCGAAAGAAGAAAGTCCACTGTATTAGCGAGTCAGAACCAACACGAAGAAATTGCTACCAAGAAGATGATGCCTACAATCACGTTGTTAGCGACCAAATGAAGGAAGGGCAAGCGACAATTGCCACTAATGAGACACAGTGGACAAAGGACCTGAAACTACAAAGTCTAACGGTCCCATTGAAACTTGACAAGGGTAGTGACGTAAACATTCTTCTTATTTCATATTATAAAAAAAGAAAAGAAACCCGGAGATAAAACAGACAAAAATACGGCTAATATCATGCACTGGAAACGGAATACCAATTACAGAAAAAGCGGACATTACAGTTGAAAGAAAAGGCTTGTTACACGAACTCCCTATACAAGAAAAAGACTCGTGCGATAAACTAAACCGATTAAAACGAGTGAACATCATCCAAAATATCGACAAAAACAACATTTTTTTTTGGGCCAATGGAGAGTTGATTAAAGGAATAGGATGTCTGCCTGAATCCACGAAACTTGAACAAGACGATCCTCCGAGAGCATTTCAAACTCCCAACAAATGAGGAGGTAATAATAGAAATCTCAGGAGCAAAATTATTTTCAAAGCTGGACTGTTTAACAGGATTCTGGCGGCTTCAATCGGACGAAGAAAGCTCCAACCTATGCACATTCATCACACCGGAAAGTAGATATAAGCGCCTGAAATATACCACAGAACTAAACGGCAAATGTTCGACGTTATCCAGGACGCGGAAACCGCAATGAAAGGGATACAAAATCATACCTACTTACAGTGAAGAAAATCCTCGACATTTTCATGTCAAATAATGTACCTCTGAAAAATGCCGGATTGCCGTAGAAGAATAAACTTTTCTGGGCGACTGACTCACTGTAAACGAGTTGAAACTGGACATACCAAAGTGAAGCTGATAGTAGAATTTAAACACCAAAGGAACAATGGGAGGTTGCAAGGTTTCTAAGCATGGTTAGATACACAGAAAAGTTTTCTCAAAGAACATTTCACATGAGGAATCTACTGAAATCTTACGTAGTTTTCACATGAGCCCAAAATACGAGAAAGAATTTAATGAATTAAAAAAATGTAGTCATCCCAACCAATAATTTTATAATCCAATGTTACCCACAAAAATTTCCTGCAACACAAGCATGACAGGATTGGATGCCATATTTGAGAAACAACATGGAAATAAGAGGCTAACTGTCACATATGCATGCAGAGCGATAACGGAGACACAAGGCAGATATGCACCGATAGAAAGAGAAGCCCTGGCAATACAGTTTGTTCGTGAATGCTTCCATCAGTAATATCAGTGCAATTGGAATCGGATTACAAACCACTTGTAGTGTAACACTACGAGTCACAAATAGAAAGTGAACCATTACGGTACCTAATAGACACGGTTGTGTCACCAAATGTTCGAACGTGTTAATGGCCGTATCGCTAGGTCTTAAGTAGTAGTTGGACTCTGTTGTTTCCCCGCCGTGGGAAAAGTTAACGAACCCAGGAAACTCTGTCTTATTTCACGACACAAACGTTTATTCACTACTATAATTTGTAAGTAGTGGCCGGGATAAAGAAAGAGCGTATGAAAGCTGATTCGACCGCGTTAACTGGGCAGAGAGAAACGTCATGAGAAGAAACAGAAAATATACAGTCCTTGAATTTCCTTCCTGGTTTTTTGTTGTAGTTCTAATATGCCTGTTCGATGGTTTTATCTTCACATGGTCGCGTCTGGTGTGAGAGACCCCTTTTCTGTGTCTACCCTCAAAAATGGGGCTCGTAAATTTTCGTCAACTTACATCTTCGTGGCTAGTGTTCAACTGACGTCTTTTACCTCTTCATGTCTCACATCAAACTTCCTCGAACCGAGTCATTCCTTTTCCTTCCGCTTGATGTCGGCGGTAGGAACATCGGTTTCCGCTGGTTTCACATCTGCGAAGAAGATTTGGGATCTCCATAATTTTCTAGTCATCCTTAACTAACGCAGTCATTCACCAGTGACCGGCTGACCCACAACCAGTGCTTTAGCCTGGGTCAATCAGAGGTCAGCCGCCTGATCCTGTAGACTCACCATTTGCTGTTTTGTCCTATCATTCTTCTTCTTCTTCTATCTCTCCCTCCCCAGAAGCTAGCCTCTCGTTACACTAGCCATAATTAAAAAAGCGCTGAATGATTGCCCAGCACGGATACAAAGGATTCGAGTAAAGGTGCAAAAATATCATCTGCCTGTCAGCTACATTCCAGCAAAATCTATGCATGCAGAAGATGCATTGTCACGAGCGGCGATGATAGAAAGAACAGAAAAGACTGATGAAACAGAACAAGAATAAGAAGTATAGGTAGCAGCGGTAATAAAGTTTGCACCGACCACAGACCAAAAAAAAAAAAAATGAAAGAGATAAAAAAAAAAACCCGACAGCATCAAACCCAACGATGCAAATACTCACAAATTACATTATGCATTGTCGTCCAGAAAAAATAAAACAGAGTAAAAAGGAGGCACAACTGTATTTCAATCACAGAACTGACCAGATACATTTTCCATAGCTTAACAAAGGAGAACAAATCGTCGTCTATGCAAATGTACGAACAAGCATCACGAAGAAGATACTCACAAACCATTGAGTTGAAGAGAAGAAATGTAAACACCAAGCCAGAGTATCGGTTTTTTAGTCGGGTAAAAACAAAGATATAGAAAGAGTAGTAGAAGATTGTAATTTGTGTATGACCAACAGAGATGTACAAACGAAGCAACCACTTATTAGCCACCAAATACCAACACGACCATGGCAAAAAGTAGTTGTAGATCTGTTTAGATATAATAAAGATTACTTAATAATAGTGGATAGCCACTCAAACTATCCAGATCTATACCAGATACCAGATCAAACAAGTGAACCGGTTATTAAAGCGATGCACCATAGCTTCAGCCAGTTTGGGGTAGCTGAAGAACTATTGACAGATATTGGTCCATGTTTTGTATCAGCAGAATACATACAAATTGCAGATTGTATGACAAATAACAAATTGTTATATCCACAATCAAATGGACTAGCGGAAAAAAAAAACAACAACATAAAAACTATAAAAACATATCAAGGAAGCGCAAAGACTCGTCGTTAGGATTACTAATCCATCGAACTACCCCAGGTGAACATGGATTATCGCATGTACAAATGCTGATGGGGAGAAATTTAAGAAATAACTTCCCAGTGCTGACAAAAAAAATAGCAAGATAAGTGTAAGCCTCAGTGGTAGGAACAGACAGGAGGCAAAACAAAAACCCTATTTCTATACACGGGGCACATGGGAACTAGAATTGCTAAAGACAGGGGATCCAATTCGAATACGAGACCCTATAAAGAAAAGGTGGACTGAGACAGCTACAGTAAGGGCTAAGGTAGCACCGCGTTCAAATACGGTGTTGACAAGCTCTAATACCATACTTCGACGGAATTATAGGGATTTATAAAAGATACGCAGTCTTATCGTACCCGAAGAAACTCCATGGGTCCCTCCACTACTAGAAAGAGAGGAAGAGCAGATCCCACCTTCAGATAATGAGTCAGAAGCAGGATTAGCTCAGACTAATGGAAAGCAGAATATAGAAGTAGCGAGACCCAGCTGGATAACTGTGACGATCTGATCTGAGAATGCACCCGTTATAAAAAATGAACTCATAAAACAAAACAGAACTCTGTTACTATGCTTAGATTGTATTGGTATAAAATAAAATGAAACTATATTAAAAACAAACTTAACGGTGTAGATGTTATAAGTAGAAATAAGTTATCTTTCTTGTAATGTGACATCAAAAAACAAAAATAATTCTCTACACCATCCTCTCATATATTTGATAGTCCTTATACACTTGTACAATATCGGTCTCAATAAAGTCATGAAATGAACTGCATGTTCTTTATCCTGATTTTGGCACAATATATTATACAAATACACACACACACACACACACACATATATATATATATATATATATACGTGGTGCATTCAATAAGTTTCCAGCCTTTTTTGTAGAGGCATTTAAAATTGTTGTAGAATCTTGAAAATTTAGTATGTTATTGCTATACATCTTATAAGATGACTGACCAATTTTTATAATTTCAGCTTCAAATGACCAACTACACCCTACTAAAGTCTGATTGTCACAGTTGTGAATTTCAAAAATGCAATCTGGACGTGAGGACACTTTAGAAGAACGATAAACAATAACATTCTGTTTTAAACTTGGAAAAAATACCACAAAAACGTATGGAATGCTTCAGACTGCTTTTGGAGCATCTTGCATGAATCGAGCATCAGTCTTTGAGTGGCATAAGAGGAAGGCAGGGAGTCTGTGAGGAATGATGAGAGGTATGGGAGGAGTAAGGAAGTCAATACACCAGAGTTGATTGGCCAAAGGGTTAGGGTTAGGGTTACTATGTTGAGGTTTTAAGGGAGTTCAGGAAGAGATTCTATCAGAAGAGGCCAGCACTCTTGAAATCGGGTCAGTGGCATTTCCACCAGAACAATGCACCAGTCTACAACTCCATCCTTGTCACAGACTATTTGACCAAGATGGGCATCAAGACAATTCCTCACCCTCCCTATAGTCCAGACCTTGTTCCCTGTGACTTTTGGTTATTGCCTAAGCTCAGAGGCTGTCGTTATGAGACAATTGAGGGGATGAAAGAGGCTGTGACGAAGGTCATTGACACGCTCACACAAGAGGACTTCCATGGGTCGTTCCAGAAGTTGTTGGAACGGTATAACAAGTGCATTGCAGCTGGAGGCGATTACTTCGAAGGGGACTAGAGTTTCATGTGTGTACTATCAATAAAAGTACCCATACGAAAAAAGTCTGGAAACTTATGTAATAACCCTCATATATATGGGTTTAAACTGCGAATATCGGGTGAAGAATTTTTTCCTAGCATTCGTACTCCTCTCCACTTTTAGGCCATTTTTAAAGTTTCATATGTATTCAGATCCTTATTAAATTAAAGTTTGATATGTAAACGTCAACTTATTCGTTTAGGTACATGTATGATTAAGCATCCTCAATTTATTTTCTCTCTGACAGATGTTATTTTATATGAAGTACTAGTAAGTGCTACTGTTATACATAGATTCCTTAGAAAATAGTTGCCGTTGTTGATACAAAAGCGATTAATACCTTGTTTGCATTTGCAGAAATGTTTGCGGTTTAATTTAAGGATCACTGCAGCTCTAGAACGCCACTAGCCAGTAACGCAAAGACGACTCTCGATCTTAAAAGATACAGGGTGATTTTCTGAGACATATTTTTGGAAAACAAAGCGCGCCTTATAAGCCATCAATTATGGTATTTCCTGATCCCCCTATTGTTAACTTTATAAGGCAAGTGTCTTTAAGATCTGGACAGTTATTCTGGAAGTTATTGGTAAAACAGTAGTTAGACTGTACTATCTAACTTTTGTGAGGCAACCTGTATAGCAGAAAGACCACTTTGGATTCAAAACCAAATGCTTGAATTTACCCAACCTCTTCACCACCAAAAGAATGAAGTCCGTTCAATTTTTAAGCAGAGTTCAACTGGTTTGAATTTAGTTTTCCTTCTCTAGATTGGTTGCCATACCTGTAACAGTATCATGGGAACTACTTCCTTACACACATTCATGTGCGTGTTCCCCTTAGCGTTGTAATGATTTGGACAGTATAGAAAAACTAAAGCTATTCAAAAATATCACCCGCGAAGCTACTGACAAAATCAAACCTGATTCCCAAAAGCATACTGAAGCTATTATCAAGATAACTTATTCAACTTAAAAAACATTATTACATGAACATTTTTACTCATAATATGTCAAACACAAAAATGTTCCTATAAACCTATTGTTTCCTTCCATTCTCTCACCCATAACGATTGTAATTGTTGGCTCATGAAAACAAAAAGGAACGAATTATTAAATTCCACTCGTCCCTCCCGACGAAGAGCAAAATTTACGTATCCAGATTTTAAAAAAGTCATAGGAAAAATGTGATTCTTAAACCAAAAGTATTTTCTCAAATTAAAAAGATTTCTTTACAAATCTTAACCCTAACTGGCCACCAGAAATAAGTCGTGACTTTTTTCCCGTGACTTTATTACCGACCTCGAAATTCACTTATTCCAAGAGAAAATTGAATTATTCAACCAAGACATGTGGGGATTAAATAAGAAATTAAAAAAAATAAACAATAACATGAAAAATAAATTAAAGACGTAATAGAATAAGTGAATAAAAAAAATAACAATTTCTCAGGGTTCCTCTAACAGGAAGTGCAACCTGTGACATACCTTGACTGAACGGACACTCCTTTTTTTCTCGGCTGCTGGTAGGCGCACACGTGTTTGCAAAAGCCGGAGTCCTTACCAGCACTTTGTGTCTCCTTCTCGTAGCAGCGTCAGCTAAACATACCGACTGAACGAAGTCACACGGTGGATACTCAAACTCACAATTTGCCAAAAATGGTTCCTGAGATTCCTTTAACGCCTTGATTGGGAAGCACGGTGATTTCTACTGGTTTAGGAAAACATTCTACGTCACAAAATAGTCGTAAACTCACAGAATAAAAACTGAGTTTAAAGGTATCCCTGACTTTTTCCTTTCCATCCTTAATTCCTTTGCAGCTTCGACAAACACAAAGAAAATAACAAGTGAATGGGGATAAAAAGGAAAGAGTCAGTTACCAAACACCATAATTTCCCAACAACAATAACATACAACCAAAAACCTTCTTATACTCCCTTAGAGTGAGTGGTTGGGTAATTGGACAGTGTCCAAGGGCCAATCCATTAAGAGGCCCAAGTAATAAAAATCTCATTTTTGAACTGGCCCCAAATGAATCTATATTCTATCGTTAAAATGTTTTAACAGCATAAATCTCTGATATTTTATTAATAGTGTCTTAGATAATTTCCTATTGGTAATCGGAAACATTGGGAAAAAACAAAACAAAGAGCCTTTTTAAATATAAGTGTTTTTATTGGAATATTAAAATATGTTAAATGCAAAGCTAAACAGGCAATAGCTTAGGGCCACCCACCGTCGGGGCCTCATTCTTAAGTTATATTTTTGTGATTTGAAGTTTTTATTCTTTAACGGTAATTCATAAAAAATAACACACACACAAATATATATATATATATATATATATATATATATAATTTTTTCCTTACCGTTAACACTGATAAAAAGACAATTTTTAGAGAAAGGCCTAAAATTCCATAGAGCTTTTGGTGAAAGTCCGTCCCTGGTACAGAATTTTTTTTAACAAAAACCTCTTGAAATAAATGCTTTAAAAAGATTGTACATATCTGTATTGAATTTATGGTAAGATGGAATGAATTACCACTTTTTTCGCCTTAGAACCTAGGTCGCAGTCAGTTAGTTCCTGGCCCCAATTTATTAAAACAATTACTTTTGTTTCGTTTTAGTATTTTAAAAACGCGATCAGAAATCAGCATTTAGATCAACATGCATTTTAAAAAGCCAACCACTGGAGTAACGGTTTGCGTATCAAGCAGAGCAAAACAAAAACCAAGGTCAAGGACACGAAGCTAGGGTCATATCAACCCGAAATCACAGCACCAACCTTGATACAAGATGGACTAAAACGAAGAGAAACAATCCATCCAAACTGACACAGTGTACAACTCCCAAGAACTAAATGAACAGCTTGAAGGTAAACACACTACCAATCACTACATTTCGCAAAATTTTCCCAGAAAAATTAAATCCAGACGGTTTTCGAAAGTAGAAAATAAAAATGCAAGGAAACTAAACTGGTAGCATACAATGAAACCCCAATAAAATTCTACGGTAGCATTAGCATTCCATGCAATCATAACAGCCAAGACTGGCATAAAAGCACATTCTACATAGTTGATTGACAAGAATCAGATGTTCTAGGATTATCTTCGATAGAACAATTTAAATTAATAATATTACACTGTACAGTAAAGAGAAAAACTCAAATCATCAAAAGGCAAACCACCAAAAAACAAAACAAACCCCTGGGAGAACTAAAATCCATAAAATCAAAGAACTTATCTAGATGTATCCAGATCGCTTTGCTAAAACGGGCTCTATACTAAGATTTATGAAACTATTTGTCGATGTGCAACCATCCCTGGTCCCAGGACAAACTGAGCAAATATTAGATCTGAATGAAAAATAGCAACCAACAACGATATGAAAAAATCTGAGTAATCAAGATTCAACATTCTCGAATTAAACTTACGGATCGTTCAAGAAACGAAAGAGTTGAAATACGAGAAGCAGAAATGTTGGAATTATTTTATTGAAATGGGAACATCTTCTTGGAAGGGACTTTTATGGTTGTCACCGCCCGAAGGAAATGACGCGATTTTTTGGAATTGATACCGCCAGCTGATAGAATTGGCTTTTTGGCTGAAGCCACAGTGCAGTCAAGGCGGGAATTTAGTTGTCCTGTGGATTTTCGCTGGATGTACTGGTTTTTAAACATTGTTGTTCCCTACAGTTAAGGGAAAATAGTGAATTGGGAGTAAATCCCTCAAAGAATTTTGCCGCTGTGTTAGACCTCTCCTAGAGAAATATACTGTTACTTATATCTGTGAATTTGTGCTGTCTTGACTTTAACCCTGAGGTGTCCCAGAACTACCCTAGTGTGCTGTATTCTTCTTGGGGAAATATGCTATTGACTATATCATAGAATTTGGGCTGTCTTGACTCAGACCATGAGGTGTACTATTGAATTTGCTGTCCTATACAAGTCCTGAAAGAATTGCTGAATAAACTCACATGTGTCAGTATTATTCGCTGTATTCTTGACGGAAAAGTGAACAGGTTCTTCCAATAGATATTTTTCGCCTAAGAGACTCTTCCAAATCTTTTTTTCCATTCTTACAACACTCCTTTTTGAGTTGTAAGTACCATCACTTTTGTTTAATGAAGACTTATCAGTTTCTGGTAATTCATGAGTGTCCTAGTGTTTTCTTTCTAAACAATTTATATCATTGTTACTTGATGTAGTAATAGTTTTTTTTTTACTTGTCGCTAAAATAACAATTGATTTTAGCAACTAGTGTTTTTCTTCAAAACTTTGGAACTCCTTTTTATTTATTTTTATTTACTGCTAATTGTTCTTAGTTTTACGCACGAGGCACGTTTGACTTTTTATTTTTTTCCTTTCTTTCTTTCTTTTTTCAAAGTGCTGTTTTATTTTCCATGAAAGAATTCATTTTTTTATAAGAATTAATCTTTTTCGAAAAAGCCAGTCACAAACATGTTTGTTTCAACACTATACACTATGCAACCCACCTCACCAGCCAAGAAAGAAAACATCACACTCAAACATGCTAATGCCAACAACGCAGACGAGAGAACTCTGAAAAGCCTATGCACATAGCAACCAGATAGAAAATTGACATTTGAATGAATAAACTTTTTATTAATAAGTTGCAGGGGGTAACACTATCATGGGAATTACTTCCTACGCAGATTAATGTGTGGAAATCTTTTAGTGCAGTTATACGAAGAATACTTCACTTCGAGTCCTGGCGTGAGATACAACGTATTGGATAACGCATCGACTGTAAACTGATGTTGCTAAACGTATCATAAGAAATATCACTTTATACTTAATTAATAGTAAACTACGTACTAGCTCACTGGTCTTGTGAGTAGAGTGTTCGCCAATGGCCCGGGAGACCGGGGTTCAATCCCAGGTCGAGTCATACCAAAGATTAAAAAAATGTTACTTGATACCGCCTTGCTTAACTCTCAGCATTATAAGTTATGGATCAAAGGTAAAGTGGAGCAATCTTGGAGAAGGAGTAGTGCCCTCCCCGACACCTTGGTGTAGTAGTTATTCAAAAGGGAGCCTTCGGGTCACCCTCGACTACAGTCGCCAATTTACTTTACTTACTACAACCTAATTTTATCATAACAAGGTCAAAAAGCCCAATCTGTTCAACTATTTTACCCATTGTTGGAGGAGAGAATAATTGGATTGATCTCTTTCATAAAGGTATTATCGCAAATGTGGAACATAAACAACTGCATCCAGTTTTTGAATACTGGTCACTAATTCCATTTCCAATGATGATAACCATTCCATCACGAGCGCCACCTCAAAACCAAAAGTAATGAACCATAAGAAGACACATGGCCAAGAGAGCATCCTTAACAAATATCCTTCCTCAACCTACAATACTCTTAATCAATATGACCATGATGTTGATGGCATTTGTGGGAAA
Source organism: Sepioteuthis lessoniana (assembly GCA_963585895.1). NCBI lineage: Eukaryota > Metazoa > Mollusca > Cephalopoda > Myopsida > Loliginidae > Sepioteuthis > Sepioteuthis lessoniana. The sequence continues at coordinate 595,694 of OY757929.1, read as the reverse complement.
GTATATGAAATAGGTTCCTCTTTAAGGAGCGAGAAAAAAATTGTTAATAAGGATGATTATTGTGTATGCACAAAGGGACTGCTCAGAGTCCGAAAAAGTTTTCTTTCTATTGCATTCTAGTGTGTAAGCTGGAGTAAAAGCCACGATGTTAAATCCTGATTTTTAGGGCAGTCAAAAATCAGCTATAACTCGATCTAGCCATCCTAATTACGGTTGGTATCAGGAAGTGCAGAGCCCAACGAGAAAATTGTTAATAAGGCTTTCTACCTTTTATGCTTAGTGTAGCACTCCACTCCCAGCTAAAAGCTTGACACTCCAAAATTAGCTACCATGATACACTAAAAATTGAAAGTTTACATAAAACTATATATATTTTTTATTACATGATTACTGACAAATTGTTTGTGCATAAGCTTTCTAAAGCATACTTCCAATTTTTTTTAATTTAAGAATTCATTCGAAATCATTTCAAAATCAAACAAATGATAAGCGAAAAAAAAAAAAAAAAAAAAAAAAAAGAAAAGAAAAAAACCATTAAAGCATAGATATAAGATTGAATAGTTTCATTGTCTTTACGGTTTCAAGAAACTTTGTGCGTGATGGACACTCATTAATTCATCTGTTAGATTTATTTTATTATAATGGGAACATTTTCTTGGGAGGGACTTTTATGGTTGTCACCACCCGAAGGAAATGACGCGATTTTTTGGAACTGACACCGCCTACTGATAGAATTAACTTTTTGGCTGAAGCCATAGTGCAGTCAAGGCGGGAATTTAGTTGTCCTGTGGATTTTCGCTGGATGTACTGGTTTTTAAACATTGTTGTTCCCTACAGTTAAGGGAAAATAGTGAATTGGGAGTAAATCCCTCAGAGAATTTTGCTGCTGTGCTGGACCTCTCCAAGAGAAATATACTGTTACTTATATCTGTGAATTTGTGCTGTCTTGACTTTAACCCTGAGGTGTCCCAGAACTATCCTAGTGTGCTGTATTCTTCTCAGGGAAATATGCTGTTGCCTATATCATAGAATTTGGGCTGTCTTGACTCAGACCATGAGGTGTACTATTGAATTTGCTGTCCTATACAAGTCCTGAAAGAACTGCTGAATAAACTCACATGTGTCAGTATTATTCGCTGTATTCTTGACGGAAAAGTGAACAGGTTCTTCCAATAGATATTTTTCGCCTAAGAGACTCTTCCAAATCTTTTTTCCATTCTTAGAACACTCCTTTTTGAGTTGTAAGTACCATCACTTTTGTTTAATGAAGACTTATCAGTTTCTGGTAATTCATGAGTGTCCTAGTGTTTTCTTTCTAAACAATTTATATCATTGTTACTTGATGTAGTAATAGTTTTTTTTTACTTGTCGCTAAAATAACAATTGATTTTAGCAACTAGTGTTTTTCTTCAAAACTTTGGAACTCCTTTTTATTTATTTTTATTTACTTAGTAATAAATAGTTCTTAGTTTTACGCACTGGCACGTTTGTCTTTTTATTTTTTCCTTTCTTTTTTTAAAGGGCTGTTTTGTTTTCCATGAAAAGATTCGTTTTTTTTATAAAAATAAATCATTTTATATCATAAAGTTCTTTGTTTCAAAGCATCCGCGAGGACGTAAATCTATTTGATTGCTGACCCATATTTACACCGGCTAAATGATTGATGTGTTTTGGTGATTAAGTCAGATGTCATTCCTAATGCAAAGATATAGGAACCAAAACAACGTGAAGGTTTAATAAAAGTAGAGATTTTTTATTAGTTAATAGGAACATAAGAGCAAAAGCAGAAGACCAAAACACAGAAATAGTGAGCTGTAATTTGAGGAGCTCAGAATTTATGCATTTCTGGGCCCTTTTAAGTAACCATACAAAAAATGACAAAAGAATTTCTCTTCCCTTTTTTAATGACTCTTGAATTTCAGTAAACGATTATCAGAGCCAGCCAGAGCATTTTAAATGATGGAAATCTGATTAAAAGTGGGAAGATATGAAAAAAAAAATGTCCACGTCTTTTTTAGGTGGACAGGAATGACAATCAACAGCTTTTGAATTGTATCCGTGGGCAAGCACCACCATGTTCTGTAAATGATTTAACAGCACTTTTTGGCAACAATGTAGCATTATATGGGGTTGTGAATAGGATATGTTTGAACATAGGCACTTGCAATGGAGCATAAGTTGAGCTTTGTAAAATCCTATCATCATAATCCCAATCATTTAAACATGCCAGCAGCATGGATTCTTTTTTCAGTCTCTCACATCGGTCTCGATTGGTCATCGCTTTTGGTAAGTCCTTTAGAGGGCATCCACTATTTGCACAGAATAGATGAATGAAAGTTTTTGCTGGTCGGCCAACGCTTGTGCATCCATGTGTCCAAAGGAGAACGTCGTTTATGCGATTGTCTTTACTTGTCCAACAGTATCCCGTATGTCTTGCTCGTTTTACTTGGATGTCTTGCTTGTCTTACTTGGATGTCTTGCTTGTCTTAATCAGATGTCTTGCTTGTCTTATTTGGATGTCTTGCTTGTCTTATTTGGATGTCTTGCTTGTCTTAATCAGATGTCTTGCTTGTCTAACTCGGATGTCTTGCTTGTCTTACTTGGATGTCTTGCTTGTCTTAATCAGATGTCTTGCTTGTCTTGGATGTCTTGCTCGTTTTACTTGGATGTCTTGCTTGTCTTACTTGGATGTCTTGCTCGTTTTAATCGGATGTCTTGCTCGTCTTACTTGGATGACAGCTGTTTTGTAGGGAATTGCTGTCAGTTCTTTGTTCAGAACAGCATGCAATATCTTTATGTAGTTCCCATCTAGCTTTTTGTCCAAGCGTCTGGTTAAAGTCCAAATGGTGCCACTAGACAGTAGTACTACCATGGGTACTGTTTAGAAGAATTCCCATTTTATTTCATCAGAGAGATCAGATTTCCATATATGTCAATGCCAGTCCATGCTTTAGCTATGCTTTCAGTAGATAAGATATTGCTACAGAGGTATTTATAGATATATATTAGGCCAATTAAACGGATCACTCTTCGTTTTTATTTCACAAAACCTTTGTTCATCACTATTGAACATTATATGATTATTGATTAGTTATTAAATTAACATTGCATTTTTGACAAAATGAAACTAATGTCTGAATATATATTAGATGAAATACAGAGAGGAACTGTTATTAACACTACATCTTTTTCAACACAAAATCTAACCTTGAGTCAGACTTGATTTAGCTTTATAAAACCAAACTGTTAATAATACGCAACTTTATTGTGAATCAACTTAAGTGAATGTAAAGAGTGTGTGTGTGTGTGTGTGAGAGAGAGAGAGAGAGAGAGAGAGAGAGAGAGAGAGATGAAGCTATTTGATATAAAATTTGTCCATTATAAACTGTCAGGCTGATGAAAAGATCCCGTGTAACCCCAATGCTTAAGAGGTTTAACCTTGATATTGAGAGGCCACTCCAAATGCCACTTGAGGCTTTTTGCTCCAAGGAAATGACACAGAACATGGAGAACAGATTACAAAGTAAAGGACAAAGTCTGTATCAAATTAAATCGCTAATATTTTTTTCTTTCTTACTTTTTAGACAACCTTTATCTCTTGAGATGACTAGAATAAATTTGCTTTTCGTATTATTATATTCGACTGTGTTGTAATCATAGAAATTGTTTCAATAATATTCAAATACACCCCATCCTCTTTGGTGGTATATATAACCTGCAGAAATATCAAACCCACCTTCATTTCAGTTAAGAATGGTATGGAACAAGCTACTGAAATTAGTAGACCAGAAACTAAGAAATAAAATGATAATCATATTTTAATATTACCCGCATTTGAATCTCGTACAAATAGGCAGGGTTTGGGCTTTCTACCCAAATAACTTGAAGTATCAAATTTTGGCATTTTTAACCGAAAATGTTTTAGCAAAATGTCAGATCCTGATTTCAATGTTGTCCAGAAAAAGGAATTGTTAGGAATCAGGAATTAATAAAAGCATTTTAGATTGTAACGTTGACGATAGACAATTTTAAAGGAAAATGCTTTTACGTTTAATAATACTTTAAAGGCTTTCAACTACATGAAATGTTCTATCATCAGTAATAGGGTTAAAAAATTATAGTTGTTGAGAAAGCATTTTGTGTACTTGAATTAAGCAAAACAAGTCCTTTTACTGTAGTGCAACTGCATTTTAGAATACATTTTAAAAGGGTCATCATCAATTAGACGATCCATCTACGAATTGTATCAGAAATTCAAAATATATATGTACACATACACACACACGCACACGCACACACACACATATATGTATATATGTATATAGGGATAGATTTATTGTACAAAACCATGACAAAATGAGTTGTAAAATGGGAATCCATCATCATCATGTCGCACCATCAGCACGGATATCCCTGATCCTTTCTCGCCACCCTTCTCTATTGTCCATCGCTTCTGGCAGGTCTTCAAGGCTACATCCCGTATCGGCACAGAGCTGTGTGTGTAGGTTCTAGCTGGTAGACCTGCCTCTGCTCGTCCATGTGAGGGGGTCCACATGAGTACATCACATATGAGTTCCTCCTTACTTCTCCAGCAGTGTCCCACATGTCTGGTTCGTCTAATTTTCATAGTTTTCGTGATGGGTGGTAAGTGACCAAACAGCTGCTGCTTTGTGGGGTGCTGCCCCCAGGACTTGTTCAATATTGCTCGCAGTATTCTTGTCTTGTTGCCGTCAAGCTTTTTCTCCATACGTTTAGTTAGTGTCCATGTAGTGCAACCATACAGCAGTATCGACACGACCGTTGTTTGGAAGAAACTGCGTTTCATTTTATCAGTCAGGTCTGACTTCCATATGACCGATAGGCTATCGATAGCTGTCCATGCCTTTGCCAGTCGCGTGTTGATGTCTGTCTCGGTTGATGAGACACTAAAAACTAAAATGGGAAAGATGATTTTAATAATGATTAAAATTGATTGAAACGTATATAAAACTGGTACCTTTGGACCGACACTTTTCAAAAGCCAATCGTTGGTATTTACAAAGGAAGAGAATGAAGTTTTAAAAGTAAAGTATCTTAAAATTGGGCAGAGACAAAAATGCATTTTACTCCAGATCTTGTAAACGACTCACCGGATATTTCTAATTTATGTTCGAGCTCTGTTTACATACACAAAGTCGGACGCTGTATATTAATTACAACAATTTCCAACATGTTGAGGTGGTCCTTAGTCCGAACCCTTTGCTGAACAGGGAAGAACTCTTCTAAATTATTGATTTGCCATCCATTTGTATGCAACAAATTTTCTCCAATGGCTGATTCATAAATCTGTGAATGCCCGGATGATGTAAATGCCCACGGATAGAATTCGGGATATGTTGGGCAATCCTCACTGTTTATAGTTGAATACTTTTATGCACATAGCATTACACAAGCATTTGAAACGATAAGAAAGTTTTGTTTGCGGATAGTCAAAATATCCTTATGGATGAAAAGGAATGCATTTCTAGTTGTACTGATAGTACGTACTACAGTAGAATCCAAACAGGGTATAACAGAAAAAGAGATTTATATCTGCAAAGAACTGACTACAAGATCTGATCAGT